>CAIGRM010172875.1:0-17843 GCA_903798335.1 Fraxinus albicans
GGAAAAAAGTTTTTACTATTAACGTAACATATTTAGAAACAATATATAAAAATGTAGATTGTTTTTCAGATTTCTTAATATGGTGGGGGAGAGTTGAAGTGAGTGATGAACATTGATAGCCATTAAGAGATTGAATGCAAGAATAAATTCTGCTCTAAAGTGCTCTCCAATTGCACAAAGCAATAATTATAATACAGACAAATAATCCCTATGTAAAATTTGTCCAAACTTATTATATGAAGCACCTAAGTCTATTTCTTTTCCTTAGGCTTTGTTGATTGATTTTATAATGATGTTTGAATGTAGGTAAATCCCCTTGCAGATAATACATATAATTGGTAACTTCATGCGAATATGGTCAATATACTCTATGTAGTGCTATTTGTCTCAGACAGGGGCTTCAGTTGTATTGTTTATCTTCAGCTGTCTTGTACCTTCATCCATTCTATTTCTACTCTTACAAAAGCCTGGAAGAGAAGACCACTTTCTAATACTCAGGTCTTAATGAATTATTCCATTGTTCTTTATATATAAATTTTTCCTCTTCAAAAGTATCCAAGACAGGAATGTGAAAATTGTTGGTCTTATGTAATTTAGCATCTCATTCTTACGGGTAGTGCCTTCTGTGATAAATGGTTGTATAACAGCTCTGTACTACATTTTGTGGGGGAAATGGGCTTCAATCTTGTGGTCCTCTCAGGTGAACTTTGAAAATTGAGAATTTTAGGACTATCCTGTAATGCGCTCCTAATAGAGATAAGAAGAGAAATTTTTTTTGTTTGGTTTAACATCAGACGGGCTGATCTGTATATAAATTTGTACTTGGCATGTAGGAATTTGGATTTTAACTATCAAGTGATATGTGGGTTGGCTGGCAAGGGTATATATCAAGCAAAACTTATTTCACTGCATGTTTTGGTACATGCCAAAATGACTTGCATGAAGAAACTGGAATTGCAACCAAGGGATCTACAAGAACTTTTGAGGCTAAGCAAATTGGAATTAGGTTTGCCAACAACCAAATCGACGAAACTATTTAAGAGGTAAGGAGGGAAGAAATTTTTGGGGAAATTTTCTGGAGGCAAAATTTTCACAGTAGGGCGTGTGGGAAAGACGTGGGTTTTGTTAACAAAAATAATTTTTACTTTATTTTTATTTATTTATTTATTTTTTAACATTTCACTTCAAATTACATTTTGTAGAAATTCAAAATACAAATAGTAAAAAAGAAAAATTTTCCGCTAATTATTAGCCTACAAATAGGTAAAATATTTTTTTGGGCAAAAAATATATCATGGCAGTCAAACTTTTTTGCCGGGAAAAACTACATTTTTTTATGGGTGCAAGTCCTTCCATTATTGAAAATTTTGAAATGGATTATAGCCCTACAAAACGTCATTTTTGTGGGGAAAATCGAATTCCTCTTACAAATCTCAATTTGTTTCCCAAAAATTTGTAGGGAAAGCATAAATTTCTTGTAGTGTATTATCCTAGTGATTCTAAGAAGCAAGCAATTCCGTTGTTAGACTTGTCAAAGATCTTTTCAAAGTTCCATATTTGTTCCGATCCTTGTAAAAGGTCCAGTCGATGAGAAAAAATCCATGGCCCCAAATTTGCTTAGGAGAGTCCATTTTTTTGATGAACTAACTATAGAAGCTTAGGGGAGAGGATACTAGAAAAGGGTGATTTTCGAGTTAAAATTTGAACTCCTAATTTCAGAAGACGCTGAAAATGTCGGAGCAATCACAAAAAATTCTATCGTTTCTTTGCAAGCTCTTAGTTTCCAGAACCATCATTAGCGAATTTCATGGATAGTTTGGAAATGGTATCAACAACTCATCAAAAAGGAGGATGGTACAACATCATATCAAACATTATAACAAACACGTAATTCAAGTATAAATTGAAAATAAGTAAATTATTTATTTATTTAATAAGTTAAAAGTTACTTTTGAAATAAATAACTTTTTTTTTTAACGAAGGGGAAAAAAGAATTTTTTAAAAAGAAAGAAAAATATACTTATATTTTAGTAAATTCTTTAAGCTTAGTGAGACATGCTCCTAGCATGGAGAAAAATCAATTCCAGGTCAATTTTGTTCTCAGACTTGAGGTTAATCGTAGACGATCTGCTCATGTTTACATATATCATGAGTAGTCAGTTTTAAATAAGACAAATGCTTATAGAAGAAAACGATCTCTTAGTAGTTTTTTGAAATATCGTCTCTTATTAATTTTTTGTAATATTCTCAAGCATGCTACTTGATACATTTGCACGCTTCTTGAAACTTTCTACTAGCTTTTTAGAAATAGAAATGTAGCTTGATTGAATATTTCTTGATCTACTAGGTTTCAAATTTCTTAATTGATTTTTCAGAGAAAGTTTGAAAACTAAAATTATAGTTGTATGATTATTGTGTCATATTTGGTCCATGTTTGGTGGGGGATTAAAATCATGTTTTTAGTAGATTTTAATAGAGTCGATAAAGCCCATGGTTAAAAATTCGTGGGGACCCATAAATAGATGATTAAAATTAATTGTTAGTTTTGATTTAAAATATAGATTTTAATTTTTACCAAACAGAGACTAAATTAAGTTAGACAAAATCGACTAAATATTTTTACTATCCATTCTAAGTTAGTAAATATATTTGATTTAATGCTTGCCTATTTTTCTAATTTTTTCGTGTTTATGTTCAGAGTGTGTTTGAGCCACATTATTTTGGAATAGTAGATTGATGGAAAATATATGGTTGAAAAAGAAGGAAAAATTATTGATATTATAAAAAATATTATTTTATATTGAAAAGCGTACGATTAAAAATGAATAGAAAAATAAGAATACAAATTTTAATGTGGCTCAAATAAAATCTCAAAGTTTCTCGTCGGCATTAAATTTCTCAAATTAACTAATAAAATTGGTCAAAATCAAAAATGATTTTGCTACATACTTCTGGAAGTCAGACAGCCTACCAAATCCAAAAACGGTCAGGGGTGGAATTTTCTTATTTTTCCGATTTTGCCACGGTAAATTCCAGACGGGGTCCCTAAAATTTTATGATATGACATTTGGTCCCCATTCTTTTATTTATAGTGCTAAGTCTCCAATGTATTTAAAATGTTCGAGACAGATGCCCCCAGGACGGAATAGTTGACCGTTAAAACATCCAAATTTCTTAAAATTCCCACTATACCCTTATTTTTTATTTAATTTAATTAAAAAAGGAATAAAAATATGGGGAAAAAAAAGCCTAGGCCTGAGCATCCCAACGTACATCTTAATCGGACTCCAAATCTCCACCGTCATTAATCGGAGTGAAAATCAGCTGCAACCCATGGGACTAGATCCTCCAAAATAGCCGCCGAGAATCCTCCAATTTTACTGTTTGGGTTTCTTAGGTGATTTTAACAGCAACATCTCTGCATCATTTTTTTTGGATTTCTTTGATTGAATGCTTACATGAATCTTTTTATCTCTGCACCAATTTTTGAATTTCTTTAAATCTGCCAATACTTGGTCTTGAAATGAAAGAGATTAGAAAGGTTAGAGGTAATGGACGGATGGTACAGTTAGGTTACTAGGGTGCCGATGATGTGGCGGATTCGTGTTGTGGGGGCCTGGGGGGTGATCTTGGCGGATCCGAGTTCTGCCGGCAGCGACGGCTATCGGTGATGGCAGTACTCATATGTATTTTTTTCTTTTACTTTCTCCTTTTTTCTTTTCTATTGTTAAGGGTATAATGGTCATTGAGTGCCATAACTGGTAACAATTTTTACTCACGTTCACATATCTCTCTCTCTCTCCTCTGTGTAAGCAGTTCCCTTCTCTTACGTCTCATTTCCTTATATATTTATAGGTCTCTGCCCAATGATCCGCAATTATACCATTTTATTTACGGAAATTCATATTATTAAAGCTTGTAACTGGATTTTTTTTACTTTTATTTGTAAGAATCAATGCAATTTTTGGTTAAATTTTCGACCTTTCTTTGTTGATCTGCTGAATTATAATATTTTTCACTATTTGGCTTAGTTTTACACTGGTATATGCATTGATTGAGTATTTCTGTGCTGATGTTCTGCGTAGATGTTTAATTTGTTGGAAAATATTTGCTTTGGTGCAGCGAACTTTGTATTTGTGAACAAAAATGGTTTTTTTTAGAGGCGGCGTTTCTCTAATATCCAAGCTGCGGTCACGCGCAGTAAGTATATTCGGTTAATCGTTGGTTATTTTTATTGAAACTGTTTTTAGGAATAATATATGCAGAAAATGGCAAATAATTGATTTCNAATACCAGACCTCCTCTGATCTTGTAAGCCTCTCTGTGTGCGTATGCCTTGATTTGGTTTGGTCTCTGTTCTATTTTGATGTTTGCAAAAGTTAGTTCCTTGTTGGCATGCTGCGATAGTGGGCTTGTACATACAATTTGTATGGTCTTCATGCTTCCGTTGTCCCAGTAACAAAGAGATAGTAGGAAATTGAGAAGAAAACTTATAAATATATTTGATATGTCTTTATGGACAAACATATTGCAGACGTATTTTATTAATATGGGATAATAGAAGAGAAGGAAAAGAAATGTTCATATTCTTTGTATAGTTACTAATTCAAAAGGGGGAAAAGTAAGAAAAGTAGGTATTCCAATCTTTTAATAGACTTTCAGCCGAGTGAGTAATTTTAGTTTTCCCAATTTCATCCTGAATGCTGTGAAAGCCTGAGACGATTTATCTTCTATGCACTTCTCCTATTTTTCTCTTAAAAACTGCCAATTATTGGGGACAGGAGGAGGATTCAGATCCTTAAGTGGCAAGTAGCAAAAATTAGGTGCCAGGGAAAACATATAGCAGCTCCTTAGTTTGTGAAACTGGTGCTTGTGTAACAGTTGCTAAATGCTACGAAGGATGGTGTGGCAATTTTTGTGATGATGATCATTGTATATAAAGCTTATTAGATGCTGAAATTTTCTATGCAAGTGATATAATGTGTACATCTGACAATGTGGAGGCTCGTTGTCGATTCTCTCGTTATGGTAATTTTATGTTGAGGAGAATGTCAATGAAGTGGGATTACTAGGTTGTGGCATTGCTAAATGTTGGAACTCCAAACTCGCGATTAAGAATTCTAATCGAGTTTGTTTTACCTTTTTGACCGTTGCTTGTGTTGTGGAACAAATTAGTAAATAGTTGTTTTAACTTATTTAACCGTTGCCTCCCTTGCAGGACCTTCATTCTCAATTGAAAGAATTGATTCCAGAACAGCAGGTACATTTATTGTCTGCGTGGGAGTTTTTTTTCACTAGCTTTGACCGGTTTTGGGTGGTACCGTTTATGAGGGGTTAGAAAAATCGGTACTTGTTAGTGTTTTTGGGCACCTGTTTTGGATGGTTTACAAACCATCCAAAATCTGTGTAGTGTAATTTTGAGCAGTTTTTTCAACCCACCAAATCGGCGGGTTTTAGCCGTTTCTCTTGTTCTCTTCTAATTTTACTCTTTATAAAATAATTATTTCCAACCAACCTCTTTTGTTTAAAACTAAATTGAAAATTAAAATATATTAACTAAAAATATTTATAATTCAAAAAATTATATTATAATTAAAAATTACTTATAAGTAAAAAATTACTAAAAAATAAAAATATTACTAATAAGACAAAAAATACTTATAAAATGTGAAAAGTTACTTATAAGTACAAAAATTCACTTAAATTTATTTAAAAGTAAAAAATTAACTTATAATTGTAAAAGTTACTTATAAGTAAAAAATATTTTAACTTAAAATTTTAAGTAAATATTTAAATTTATTAAGTTTTTTAAATTAAATATTACTTATATGAAAAAAAAATTATCTATAAGTAAAATATTACTTATGAGTAAAAAAATTTTCATATAAAAGAAAATTTTACCAAGGGATATATCGTAATTTTATTCTTTTAAAAAAATTTCAAAATCGGTAGATAATAAACTCCCAGACATATGTTGGAAAGTTTTAAAAACCGCCACTAAAACCACTCAAAATCAATCTGCTCGTAAACGCTCAAAATCGGTACTTTAAAAAACTCCCATAACTAGTACAACGAAACTCCCAAGCAGGCCCTTATTAGGCTCAAAATATTGATTTTAATTGTACCTTGTTAACGTGATTACTCTACTTTATCAAATAAGTCGATATTTTAATTTGCAATTAATTCTCAATTATAAGTTTCAAATTCAAATATACTTTTTTTTTATAATCGGGGATATCCGGGTCGGTTTGCTCGCACCTCGACTAATCCCATGGGGCCTTGAAATTTATGGTCGGGTACTCACCTCAGTGGTCTTGAGAGGACTTGAACTGATGACCACTGGGGAGCAAACCCAAAGCTGACCAATTTAGCAATCCCTCAAGGTTATTCAAATATACTCATGCTACATACCTTTAAATGTGTTCAACAAAAAAAGGAAAATGACACATTATGCCCTTGTTTCGTTTAATTTAAGTGAAAGTAAAAAAATAATATTAATAACTTATTTTGTAGGATCCACAACTTTTCAGCCACGCGTTCATCAACTGTAATCAAAATCTATTAAAAATTTGATTTTAATCCCCACCAAATAAGGGCTACATGTATACTTGTCAGAAATAAACATCTCTCTCTCACACACACACACACACACACACATTTGGTGATTGAACCATAATTTATTTAATTAATTCAACAAAGCTTTAGTAACAGAAGGTGCTCTCGGTTGAAGGGTCTTAAGGTGGGAGCATTGATGTTCATTGCGTTGACCCTTTTTTTCTGTCACAGGAGCGCCTGAAGAAACTCAAGTCGGAACATGGAAAAGTTCAGCTGGGGAACATTACTGTTGATATGGTATAATTTCTCTACTTCCACTTTACTTTGGCTAAATAAAATTGATAATTGGATTACATCCACAATTTTTGTTTAGTGATTTTACGAAATAGATAATGGAGGCATTGATTATTCTCTCTTTACATTTTTTATAGGTTCTTGGTGGGATGAGAGGAATGACAGGATTATTATGGGAAACCTCATTACTGGATCCAGACGAGGTAAGAAGCCTTTTATCAATTTTAGCTTTTAATGAGATAATTGTGCAGTGAGTACATGTGGCATGAGTTGTCTAAAAACTGAGGTATGTAATATTTACTTGTTAATTTCTTGTCATCTTCTCGACTTTTTCTCAGGGAATTCGCTTCCGGAGTTTGTCTATTCCTGAATGCCAAAAGTTATTACCTGCAGCAAAGACTGGTGGAGAACCATTGCCTGAGGGCCTTCTCTGGCTTCTTTTAACTGGGAAGGTAAGTTTACGTTGTAGTAATATCTAGAATGCTGTATGAAATACTGAATCCATTAGGATAGGTCACATTTTGTATTTTTCCCTTGATGTACAGGTAAAAAAGCTGCTTTTCAGGTCGTGACTTGTTAATGAACCACCTTCTATTTACAAATTTTAGGCTATCAGGTTCCGCTGCTCTTTAACTTTCTTGATGTTAATTATTGTGTTCTCTTCCTCATTTTATTCAGGTACCCACAAAAGAGCAAGTTGATTCGTTATCAAAGGAATTGAGAAGTCGTGCTACTGTCCCAGGTTCTTCAACTCTCTATACTATTTCTATTGCTGCTTAGTTACTCTGTTGTAATTTTCATTTTGTATGCTTTTTTTCCTTCATCTATGGTTGCCTTAGACGGTCCACAGCAAAGTGGAGGGTTGTGGTAGGTTGAAAGCTTTTGAAATCTCATGACATAGAATCCTAATGCACGTTTGATATTTGTTGTGCTCTTCTTTTTCCTCTAGGAATTTCAGATTTCACACCCAGTCTATATCTGTTTGACAGTGGAAAGCTGTAGTCCTGCATTTGTCTTTTATTTATATATCTTCATCTTAAGATTCTCATATTTGATTGCAGATCATGTTTACAAAACCATCAATGCCTTACCTGTTAATGCTCATCCTATGACTCAGTTTGCCACTGGTGTAATGGCCCTTCAGGTGGATTGAACTACCTTTTTCTGTCTGTAATACTCACTGATGATTATTTGTTGTACAACGTGGTTCAGATGAACGTGGTCATCTATTAATGTTTGTTATCTGTTCATCTTTTTGTGCATTTTTCATGTCTCTTGTTCTGTTCTGAGTTGTATATTGGTTAGATTTGTTCGAAATTCTAAATTGCAATACAAGTAGAAGTTGCTAAGTTAAGAAAACATGTTTAATGTGTTGAGGCTAATAAATACTATCTATAAATATGCTGGTTCATCTCGCGTCATTTTTGGAAGATGAAAGGGTGAAAAGGAAAGAAAGACGCTTGATAAATTTGGGAAGGAGTTGAACTCAAGCATTTCTGAGAACTCTAAAAGACAAGAAAGACCATATACAGAGCTGTCTTCTAGAATCTAAATCCGGAAACAAATCAATCCTACTGGAACATACAATCTATCTTCAGTAGTTCTTTTTACAAATCAATTTAGATTTTCTAACAAAAAGGAAGTCGGAACTAGAGGGTATTGAGCTTGTATTGATCAAACAAAGAAATAGAAGTACGAAATTTGAAGATTAAAAGTTGAACAGTAAGAAGATGATGACAAGGCGAAAGGACAAAGAGCAGCATGAAGATTTTTTTTTTAAGTATGCAAATTTGCAAACCAAGTCATATTTAATGAAAAGAAAAAAAGCTTCCGTAAATGGCTTATTTTAAATTACAATTCACAAACTAACTATTTCTTTTACATTGTAATCAATTCAATTTTATGGAGAACTATAGATTTTGCAATTACAACTTTAGTAGCAATCTTTGTCTTCAATCAATAATAAGTTCGTAGTAAAAATGCATCTGGAGTATCATTTACTGCTGCATGTTATTTTTAGCATTCCCTTAAATGGTAAATAGTTTTTACGAGTTGAGAATTGAGATAAATTTTTTATAATAATCATAAATTTACAGTTTTTGCGATACATTTCCCTGACATTTGGTATCCTACACTTTTGGAAAATGTCATTTCCTCTGTCATGTAGTTGCTCTTCCTGTTTGTTTCCGTGCTTCCAAGGTCTTTACTCATTCAAAAGAAAAAATTCTGAGACCTTCAGACCATAAAAAAGAAAAGATCTTAGTTGGAGTTATTGATGGTGATTAAAACATTATGGAATTCATTATCATTGTCGTTAGAAATAAATGGACTTCATTACAGTTGTGGTCAATTTCTGTACCAGATGGTACTCTGTTGCATTGATGAATGGACCATGCATGTATAGCTGTGACTGGTTCTATAACATGATCGCCATGCATAATCTTTAGTCAATGGCCTTCCCTTAATCTTGTTGCTTGTGGTGTGTATTTGTGTGAAATTGCTGTAATTTTGCTAATATCTAGTTAGGAACAACAGTTAATAATGTTTCTTGATTTTATGAGAGGGTCACTGTTCTTAAATTAATGTAATGTGTTATCAACTGAAAAGTTCACAGTATTTTTTCTGTTTTAGGTTCAAAGTGAATTCCAAAAGGCATATGAGAAGGGGATCCACAAATCGAAGTGAATCTTTAACCAGCTTTTGTCATCTGATTAAAAATTAATATCTTTTTTAATACTAAAACTTGATGTTCATCTAATTTTAGGTACTGGGAACCAACATATGAGGACTCCCTAAGTTTGATTGCTCAAGTTCCAGTTGTGGCTTCCTATGTCTATAGAAGGTTGGTTAACAGTATCATATCTTTGTGTATTCAAATCTAAAAAGATTCTTGCAACTATTTGCCTATCTTTTTTCCTTAAATTCTGATTAAGGTCCTCATGTTTGATACATATTCAATCTATTGTGTTTCAATTGACATTTCATTGAACTTGTGAAGGATGTATAAGAATGGACAAGTTATACCAATGGATGATTCCCTAGATTATGGTGGAAATTTTGCGCACATGCTGGGTTTTGATAGCCCTGACATGCTAGAGCTTATGAGGCTTTATGTGACCATCCACAGGTGGGTTTTATTGATATTCCAGGAAAGTTTATCAGTGTATGTGATATATAGATTTGAATTAGTTCTACTTAATTCCAAAATCAGCTGATGTCTTTTGACATTTATATTATGTGTTGCAGTGATCACGAAGGCGGAAATGTTAGTGCTCATACTGGTCATCTAGTAAGTGACGCGACTTGATATAACCATTTTGTAAAATTTGCAATTTTTACGTCATGATAATGTTTAATATCTTTTCTAACATTTTACGCAATTTTAAAATTTGTTCAATATTTAAGTACCGCTCCGCTAACTATTTTCATACCTTCCAGGTCGCCAGTGCACTCTCTGATCCTTATCTCTCATTTGCTGCTGCATTAAATGGTTTAGCTGGTCCACTTCATGGTTTGGCTAATCAGGTACATCAATGTTTTTCCCATGTGTAGTTTTAGGAAATAGCTGTTTGTAAATGTAAATAGTGATGCTTGTATGACCAGCTGCTCTCTTAATGTAGACTCCATGGGGGGAAGTTCTTAATGCTTTGCTTATATTATTGAGAAACCCAATTTTTCTTGCTAAGTAATATTGTTCATGGAGCGATCATAATTATGCCCCAATTATATTCCTCAAAGCAATGGAATTAAGCCTAGGTCTTGCAGAATAGTCCTCTTGGGGATCCTGTTTCATATAGGCATAGTGCTCAAGTCGCTTTCCTGATTGCTATTTGGTTTTGAAGTTGTCGAACTATTCTTGAATTGGGTCAAACTTAAATCATTCTGGTGCAACTCCAATGCATCTTTTAAGAATTGGCTTTTAAATGTCAAAAGATTGTGGCAGGTTTCTATTATTTTAAATATTAGCAATTATTTCTCTTTGTTCGTGACCCATAACCAGCCCTGAAGACAAATCTCATTGGCAAAATTGTTCTAAGTAGATCTCTCAAAACCCAAAACAAATCGTCGTCAATTTTTGTCATTATGAGCTCCCTTTACGATTTGGATTCTTTGCATAATGACGTTCTCTCAACTCTGATGTCTTATTGTGAGCTGATATGTTCGCTTCTCCTGTGCTTGTTCCTGACATGCTATTACAGGAAGTCTTACTATGGATTAAATCTGTGGTAGAGGAGTGTGGAGAGAATGTCAGCAAAGAAAATTTGAAAGACCATATCTGGAAAACATTGAACAGCGGCAAGGTAGTATATTTGTTATAATTGTTCAATTGTTCCAATTTCATCCCTCTTTCTCACAAATTTGTTTTATATAACTGAAATGTACAACTTTTTCACCCCTTCCTCTGAATTGCAGGTTGTTCCTGGATTCGGACATGGAGTTCTGCGCAAGACAGATCCAAGATACACATGCCAGAGAGAGTTTGCACTAAAGCACTTGCCTGATGATCCACTATTCAAACTGGTCCGCCCTTGAGCCTTGATATTGTAATATGGCTGTCTTTATATGGTACCCTGCTTACTGGCAGGTGTTAAAATTTTGCCCTCATCATCATTATTATTATCAAGTTATTATTATTTTTGTGCAGGTTTCAAACCTTTATGAAGTAGTCCCTCCAATTCTCTTAGAACTTGGCAAGGTAAATGATGATCTGTTTCTATTGGAAGTTGTTTCAGATAATACCTTGAGAAATTTGTAACCTTTTAGATTGTGACCAAATTGTTCATATATTAAGAAGAAAAACGTCCAGAGAGGATGAAAGAGGAAAATGAGATTGAATAATCTTTAACAGAGAAATTTGGTCCAACTGATGTCTGGGTTTTTCCGTTGTCACTTTTGCAATCTAAGGAATATTATGGAGAATAGTTCAACACATTCGAAGCAATTACAATTACTCTGGAGAAGTCTGAACGATGATATTTGATATTTTCAGCAGTCTTGACTAACGTAATCCAATCTCCTGTTAATGAACTCATCCTGCAGTTTTTGCATCTGAATCCAATTTATATGTCTTCATATACAGCATATGAGCTTGCTTTAATTTCTTGTTTTCACAATAGAGATCATTGCTCAACTAGTTTTCTCATTGGTCTATAATCTGAAGATTCTATTTTTTGCAACCTCCACCTAATGAGCATTGTTTCTGGGTTTTTGTAGGTTAAAAACCCTTGGCCCAATGTAGATGCCCATAGTGGTGTGTTGCTCAACCATTATGGATTGACTGAAGCAAGGTAAGCACTTCATTCTTTCTCAATACTTGACTGTCTCTTTTAATTGTAAAAAACATGATTACAATAACAGTTCTATTATCATTATTGACAGATACTACACTGTTCTCTTTGGCGTATCAAGGGCTATTGGCATTTGTTCTCAGGTTCTTTGACCTATATTCGTTCTTCTACTGGTATTTCAATTCTTATTTGTGATTTTTATTCTGATTTTTGTACAATTTTTCCCTTTTTGTTTGTTTAGCTTATTTGGGACCGCGCTCTTGGATTGCCACTTGAGAGGCCAAAGAGTGTTACAATGGAATGGCTTGAAAATTATTGCAAGAAAGCTCCTTAAGAGTGAAATTTCACGGGGTTAGAGTATAGTTAACAATTTTTGTAATAATAATTGCCTGAGAAAGGCATTTTTCTGCGTGGTGAAAACTATGTCGTGTGGTCCAATGGTAACTCACTGCAAGTCCGTATCAGCATTGAAGTATTTTTAACTTGGGAAATTACTCTGTAAGAAGCTGTTTGTTTTTCATTTTCCCCATTATTCATTATCTCAGTTGAGGTTTTGTGCTTCTCCAATTCATGAACCCATAAGTTGACTTGCATGGTTGATACCGTAACGTTTGTTGGGCTCTATTGTTGGCATTATGAGGTAATTATCAGTCAATGTTTGTTAAATTATTGATTGTACATGCTACTGGGCACATTTGATCACATTTGGAGTGATGTATAATAAATTATATGCAGTGATGAGAAACTCATTATTTTTTCTTAGATATAAATGATCAATACACGTGTCATCGAGTAAAATGCTTGAATACATCTTGGTTTGCCTATCTTGGATACTTGGTTTGCCTTATAGTGTACTAGGAAATCAAAATAGAGAAGAAAGCATGATCATAAAAAGTTTTCAGGGTTAATTGAAAACCAGAAAAAGGAAAATTACTAGTGATTAGAACACCCCTTTCTTGACTACCAACTTTATTGATAGTCAACAAGAATATAAAACTGCAACGAGCTTTATTGACATTTCTCCATGGGCTATTTTGCAAGCTTAATTTCAACTTAATCGAAAGTCAACTTGAATGGATCATGTTATGTGAAAATAAGTTAAATTTGATGACTCTTCATTGGAGCATCTCCACATGCGATCCACCTTTATTTCTGCCTTACGTTTTCCCTTCCATTGTTCATTCAAATCTTCATTGGAGCAAATTTTGGATGTTGCACGGTTCAAATGCACCTTGAAACAACAAACTTCACAAAAAATATAGCCAATGCTCAAGTCACATTCACAATGCGCCTAGCTCAAAATGAAGGATTTCCCTTCAAACCACAAACATTTCACGTGTAGGATTGATTAGAGAAAGTCGGGGTTGGGCGGAGCGCCAAGGGATGAGATGGATGTCCAATAGAGCGTGGAGAATTCATACACAAGTTGGGGAGGTAGAGTTTTGCATGTTATGCAACGGAGAAAGTTTTCACTTTTAAGCTGGTTGCGGGCTTTGTCAATAGTTGGTAAACCTTCAAGTTTGAGATAGATCAAGATATGGTCATGGCTAATGTTATAAAATAAGTCAATTTGCAATAACCCGACGATTGAACTTATACAACTTGTTAGAAATATTAAAGCTAAGAAAAATATGACAAGATGAAAACGAATCGCACAAGAATACAAGATTTAATGTGGAAATCCAAGGACGGGCGGAGAATGCACTATGATTAATAGCAGGGAGTATACAAAAGGATTTTGCACGAACGATTCTCAAAATATGTGTCTCTCTCTATAATCTAGATTCTCTCACTTTGATGTTCTCTCATTGCTATACAATGTTTTGCTATGTTACTTAATCCTTTTAAGAGCTTCCATGTGGAGTATATATTGGAGCTCAATTTTGGAGTGTTGAATGAAGTAGAATACAATAATCGCGGTCAAAATTGGATTCCTCTCGACTTCAGGCGGCACCACAACACTAGCCTGCTGCGCCTGGCTCCCAACACTTTTAAATGCATTTTTATCCATTCCAAAGTCCTTCCAATCAAACTCCCAATTCTTGATGAAATTTAATCCTTTTTCAAACAAGACTTCCAAACCAAAATTGTTTCTATCTTCTTTATCAATCAAACAACTCAAACCTAATCCAAATATGAATTTGAGTTATATTCTAATAATTTCCACATTCACACAAATTACATAGCAATGAATTAGTCTTCACTCTTCAACAAATAATTCTCCAAACAGAGTACTTAAACTCCACCTCTTCCACCATGCCCCTCTGGGCATACTCAACAACTATGAACAAATCCATGCCCTGCTCACCAGTAGAACTACCTTGGGCCCCAAACCTGTTTGAACCATCCCGCTCACTTTCAACTCCACTTGAGTTGTCAAACCTTCTCGAATCACCACGAGTCACACGATCATTAAGATTAAAACTAGCTCTACATGAGCTAGTGACATGTTCTATAATACCATTTCTCGAATCACCATGAGCAACACGATCACAACTAACTCTAACTGAGTTACCGCTTATCGAACTATAAGTCGTAGTTGCATCTATAGTAATCGTCGAACTTTCCAAAACATATAATCAGGACTTTCTCTATCCCTTTAGCACAACTCTGGAACCCTTGCTAACTTCCAAAACTCCACCTCTACCGATATACTTGTACCATTTTAAATTGAGAGTACTCAAGGAAATAATATTTCTGTTCAAAGAAGGAACATGTCCCACTTCACCAAGTGTCTTGACTTTCCCATCAAACATCTTGATTTTGACCTTACTAATGCCAGCTATCTTACTAGGCGAATTATTTTCCATCACCATGGAACGCTTTGTAACAGTTTCATATGTTGAAAATCAATCCCGATTAGAACACATATGAAAAGTGAACAATGTATCAAGAATCCAGTCCTCGTTAGGCTCAGAGTCATCGTAAGAACTCACCAAAATATCTCAATTACTTCAGTTTTCTTTTATAAGACTAGTTTTATCGAAATTACTAGGCTATACCTTCTGATCTGTAGCAACTAATATATTCATGTTTTGCCACTTCGGGCAGAACTTCTTCCTGTGCCCCTGCTTCCTGCAGAAATAATAGACTACATCGCTATTATTCTCCTTAAACCAGATCAACTCTAAGTCATCTCCTTCTTACTTAACCCACATGGTCTCCAAAGCAACGATGTTTTCCTTGAATACAGACAATGATCTTCCAAAGATCCACCTTCGACATGTGATGAGAATATAAGTGTTGCTTTAGATGTAATTTACTAGTTAGACCCCGAGTCATGCATAACTGTTCTAATTTCAACCATAATGCAGTGATAGTTTTCTCCTTTACCACGCCTGAATAATTTGATTTGAAAGATGGAGATGTATCTATGATAGGACCTTCCAATCATTACGTTGCTTTTCCTCTAATGTCAAAGTTACGGGTGTTCTATTAAGCCCCAACAAAGTATCATCCAAATCCAATTGAGCGAATACTGCTCACATCTTGATCTTCCACAAAGAAAATCTGGTGTAGTGATTCAAAAGTGGAATTTCAAACTTCATACTTGCTATTCCAAAAGAATCGAACCTCGTTCTAAGTTGATCAAACCTTACTTTAATACGAGACCAAACTGGCTCCTCAATAACTTCAATCTTTGGTTCTGATACCATTTGTTAGGAAAACAAGCAAATTTGCAGTAACCCAATGATTGAACATATACCACATGTTATGAATATTAAAGCCAAGAAAAATATGATAAGATGAAAAAGAATCACACAAGAACACAAATTTAACTTAGAAACGCAAATTCGGAAAACCCACGGGCAGAGGCAAAGAATTCACTAGAATCAATAGTAAGGAGTAAACAAAAGGAACTCACAAGATTCTCTCTCTATAATCTAGCTCCTCACTTTGATGTTATCTCAATGCCATACAATATTTTGTTATGTTACTTAAATCTTCTTAAGAGCCTAAATCATGTGGAGTGCATATAGGAGCCCAATTTTAATGTTTTGAATGAAGTAGAATACAAGAATCGCGGTCAAAATTGGATTCCTCCTGAACACGTAGCATCTCGATGTCGAGCGGTACCCCAACACCATGATGTTCCTCTTTTTGCTAGCTGGTGCCGACGTGTCCCGTCCTTGTCCCAAACACTACCAAATGCGTTTCTATCCATTCTAAAGTCCTTCTAGTCAAGCTCCCAATCCTTGATGAAATCTGACCCCTCTTCAAACTAGACTTTCAAACTATAATTGTTTGTCTCCTTTATCAATCAAACAACCCAAACCTAATCCAAATAAGAATTTTGGTCACATTCAAACTGCTAAAAATTAAAATGTTGCTTTCTTTGAGGCCCTACGTTTTCTCTTCTATCAAATTTATTGGTTATAGTAAAGTTTGTTAGGTCAAATTTGTAATTGGCAATGTCCAAATTAATTATTGATAGTTTTCGTATTCAAAATTGTTAGTTATTAAGTTATAATTAAAGTCAATAGGTTGGAGTTAGTAGAGTGTTAAAAGAAGTCAAAGAAATTCAAGAAGAAGATTATAAAGAAACGGACTTCAAGAAATAGATAAAGATTCGGACTCTCGACCACTCGCTATGAGCCTAGTTGGCAGGAGCATAGGCACTCGACCTTCGCAACCTTGGCGTACAACCGACGTGTCGATCGCTCGCTAGGCACAAGGTATTTCGCTCGAGCAACGGTTTGATGATATAGAATCTTATTTCGCTTTTAATTTTGATTTTCAATCCTATTTCACCCCCAAACACTATCCATTATAAATATACAACTCATGGAACGTTGAAAGGTATTGGTTGAACATTATATTCATCATAGAGATCATTCTTTAAAGATCAATTACTCATTCCTAAAGATCACTTAGTTCAATCACACATATATTTTATTATTTCCATACATTGTTCCAACATTGGTTGAGCCTTGTATTCAGTCAAAAGAACATAATTTGAAGAACAAATACATATTCCAATATTCTCTTACCTTAGTCACATATCAAAATACAAGAAAATTGTTTGATCAAACGCCAAACAAATTCTTACATTCACTTTTAAGCCTTTGGTGTTCTGAAGTTGGGAGAAGAGACGCTTGGAGTTCTAGTACTCCGAAAAGAATTCATTATGGTGATCCATTTGGAGAAGAAAATAGCCCATAGTTGCTGGGAAGTGTAGGTCGTGCAATCAAATGAGTTCCTTGGTGATTTACAAGTTAGGTGGCAGAGTTGGCTAACATTTAGCATTGTCTGAACTAATTGTAAGTTAACTTTTCTAGTGAAATTTACTGACAAGTTCGCCATGAAGTTTTTGATCCTAAGAATGGGTTTTCCTCCATGATCATATTAAGTATTATTTACTCTATTGTTTTTGATCTGTACGTTTATGTGATTGTTTAACCTATGGTTAATTGCATTAATTACCTTAATAATCTAGAATCAATAATTAAGTGACTTATTGCTTGTTATCGATTAATTCATTATTAGGCTCTATGAGCCATATCCCTAAGACATTTTCTTTCTTTGAAACTTCACACAAATCATTCTAGGATAAGTCAAAATTTTCTTTTTCCCTTTTTCATTAATAGAATAATATCTTTCGATGCATAGACAGTAGGGCTGTCAAAGGATTGGATTTTGATCCGAACCCTATCCGAATCCGATGAAATTAACGGGAGATTGATTTAGGGTCTCAGTCCGATAACC
>CAIGRM010172876.1:0-23586 GCA_903798335.1 Fraxinus albicans
GGTGGAAAACCATTTTCCTACCAATGTGGTGAGAAAACAAATTCCATGAAAACCAAGAAAAGGGGGATTGGGGGGAAATCAATTTTCAAGGAAAATTTGTCTATCAAATAAGGCAAAAGATGGAAAATATTTTCCATTTTTAATGAAAAATTATAGATATCAAACGGACCCTAACTTCTTTTGTATTTTGGGACACACTGATTTGTTGTAATTTCTTAACTTATCCCGTTTCCAGTGAATTCGGTGCATTAGTTTGTTCTGAATTCCCACAATATGGTTAGTACGAATTTGTCGTTGTCTTTAGTTTTTTTGAATTCCAACCAATATGGTTAGTATGGATTTGTGTCTGTCTTCCGAATGAAGTTGTTAAAGCACTCAAATAGATTTTTATAAGCATTTCACATTTTGACTGATCTAAAAAATGAGATGTACTCCACTCCTTTGGTGATTTTGTCATCAACCATCCATACGCCTCCTCGTTAACACTTTCAATCTTTGCCATCCAATACTTGAAGGATCCCAAATGGCTTGACTTTGCTACACCCCACAAGTAATCCTTCAATTGCTTACCCTTGAAGTCACTCATATATATGCCTAACACAAAACCGGTGTTTCGCTTCCGAAAAAAATCTGCCACAACATTAACTAGTCTTTTCTGTCTACTTGTGAAGGTAACATATAATCAATTCTCCATAGCTAGGTCTTCAAACAACATCAAAAACTTTCGACATGAACTGGTGTTCTCTTTCTCAACAATTGCATATGCAATTGAATATGTACAATCGTTGGCGTCTACCCCAACTGTTGCTTGAAGTTGCCAATCATCAAAAACTTTCGACCTGAACTGGTGTTCTCTTTCTCAACGATTGCATATGCAATTGAATATGTACAATCGTTGGCGTCTACTCCAATTGTTGCTAGAAGTTGCCCATCATATTTTCATTTTAAAAAACATCCATCAATACTAATAAAATGCCTACACCCTTGTAGAAAACCTCTCTTATAGACCTCTCTCCAAACATAAATACTCCCGAACACATTTTTTGCATGAGTAATGATCGCAGTAGAACCAGGATTTGTTCTCCTCAATTCCTCGGCATAACAACTTAGCATAGTAAATTGTTCTAGTTCATTCCCTTCGATTAAAATTTTGGCATATTTCCTAATATTCCGTGCATCTAAATTTGTAATATGCACTCTTAAATCCTTTCTCTAGATCTGAAATGTTTTGCCTTCCATTAAAAACCGGCTCTAAAATCCTCCAATTAATAGTTAGCAAGCCGCTTATACGTTACGTATGTATTCGTATGTACCTTTAAGCACGTATGTTTAGGGTCATATGTTTTTATTTGCACAGTGTCTCGACCTTGTAGCTGAGAGTCCACAACTTTCATGGACAACCATCCTTACAAACATAATGCACTCAACTCTCATCATTTCGCTTGAAAATTGGTTCAACCCGATTGAAGATTGCATAACTTCTAACGGCTCATTTAATTTCCTCAAACGGACCAAATAATAACCCTATCTTGAGATTTGGATTTCTTTTTCCATTTTGACAAAAAATCTGCAAAATTATGTATACCGATGTTCTCCTCCGAATTCGAACTACTAACAAATAATCTTATCACTAGAAACCTTGTGGCAGTTGATGTAGTTGTGGCGTCAATCTTTTCTTTCCTTATTTTAGAATGATTTTGACAATGTAGTGTTTACTTATGTTTTATAGTGAATACAACATTCTGAAATCCATAAAACTCAAGTCATCCTCAAGCATCATATATTCTTACAGAATTCCGAATTGTCTGCCTACATACGGGACACTTAGGTGATATTTCACGTTCAACTGATAGGGCACAACGCTGGCAGCAGACCAGATGTCCACAAGGAATGAAAGCAGATCTACGCCTTCTCATCAAGCAAATCACACAAAGCTCTCCATCAGGAACGTCTCCAGTCTCTTCGGCTGCTGCAATCTGAGGGGAAACATCATTACTGGCAAAATTGTTTTGTTGTGCTTGCCTCTGTTGTCTCCAATCTTTCCATCTATTCCAGTTCCTAACATCATGAATAAACCCAACTGTTATTTCTAGTAGTTCAACACATCTTAAAACATCATACTATTATCACTTCATAAATTCAAATGGTTTGAAAAGAATATAGAATTTACGTTTTGTGTTACAAAACAAAATGTAGTTCAGTAATTTTACTCTCACGGTTAACTATACCTGCCTAATATAAAAGACAGTCATATATTCACAATTGACCTTTCAACAATTTTTAGTTAGAATCCAATCCAATTGATCTAGATTCACTCCGGTTGAATGTGGAATAGAGAGATTATTAATTCAAACGAGGTTTATATTCTGCACTTACAAATGAAAAGTAGTATGACAAAGTTACCAGACAAACAACAGGAAATGAAGTTCCACACCGCGAGCATTTAGTAACTAGAAAAGTAATCAACACCATGCTACATCTAATGGACCAATAGGTAAAGGATTAAGTTTGCATTTTAACATGAATGTTCACGTAAATGAACAGATGAATGGAAATTCATTTGCTGGAATATACACGAAGGAGGTCTTAAAACATGAAAATGTGCAATGCATAGCACTATAGTCAATCTATTGATGTGGAGTGTTTAGATTAACCAAAGCCTAATCAGGTGAGTATTGTGCACTCAAGCAAACAACAAAGAAAAATACCAGATAAACAATAGAAAAATATGGTTGTTCAGCATTAAATTACAGCAAGAAAAAAAAATGACACCATTCTACATCTACTAAACTAGCGTGCACGCACACACACAAAAAACTAAATAATCAAGTCTACATTTTCATGAGAACCTGTGAATGGAAATTCATTTCTTTACAGGGAAGAGACACAGCAGATGTATTCAAACATAAAGAAGGTTTGAATTTGATGCATAACACCATGAAAAGTTAAAACAGGGAAGGTGTCTTTTCATTCCACTTTTTCTTTCTTTTTTCTTATTCTAAGGCCTCTTTATTCTGTAGTGACAGGATTTCTGAAATGATATGCTGGTTGTAAGTTAGAGCCTCTATATCCACAGTGATAATGGACCAAACCATCCATCTTGCTAAGTAAAAACACTACACTATTTCCTGAGATCAGATAAACTTTAAAGGAAGCACATTTCTCATGTAGCATTTGCTTCCTAAAGTCCTATCCTTTAGTTTATCTATTAACAGGAAGTACAAGATTTGCAGATCTAACGTGTTAACATTTCAAGCATTGAGAGCTACAATATATATTTAATTTATTCTGCTAAATTTTATGAAGTTAAATCTTTCTGGTAACATAGTCCTTGTTTGGTTGCCACTATTAAGAAAAAATGACGTTCTGAATAGTTATTTTTTGAAGAATGTGCGGTTAAAAAGTAAGGAAAAGTTTTAAGTTTACGTATAAATATTTTATTGTGTGAATGTACATTTGAAAATGAGTATGAAAATTAAAGAGTTTGTTTTAACTTTTCAAGGGAGATGAACATGGGTATAATTGCATTTGGAAGGTAATTAGGTCAGACTTTTTCCACTACATCACTAATGAAGTTAACATGAGGATTGCAGAACTCTCAAAATGTGGACATTGAAAAATGATGCTTTTCTGACAAATAGCCTTTTAGTTCCTAAGAAGCTATAAAGTTGGAGCGACAGTACCTTAGAATAGCATAGCCAAGGATACCTATTGCTAGTGAACCAAAAACAACTCCACTCAACAGTAATACTTTAGTTTTGAAGGTGAGATCTGCCATGATTTGATCCTTAGTCAAGTCAGACCTACAAGAACAATTCTGCAAAAATAAAATATCCACAGAGAGAGAAGGAAAAAAGGAAAGCAGAAGCAAAATAATGAAGAATGCATTCAAATTCACAAATAGAACAAATTACGGATTAGCTTGTCCAAGTAACTAGTATTTTCTTCCGGAAAAAAAAATGTCAACATTAACTAACTTCCATCAATCATGAGCTCCATTTTGTAAAAAAATGATTTTTTTTTTTTTTTCGGAGAATGTTGGTTAAAAAGTAGGTTAAAATTTTAGGTTTATGTGAAAAATTATTTTATTGGAAGAATGTGTGATTGAAAATAAGTTTTAAAGAATGAGGCTCAAACATGGGCAATAGTAAAATACACCTATGGACACGGACCAAATAATGACAAAGTAGTCATGAAAAAGGAATTTTCCACAGAGGGACCTCGTATGATATTACCTTGAGAATAAATTTACCTTCAAATTTTAAGTCTGTAATTATAATTACATGTTTCAAAAGTAAGCACCCTTACAAAAAATAAGGAAGATCTTTGCATGATTTGATTTCTGGAGACCCATTTCTCAAGCTGCAAATGCCTACCGCTGTTATATTTTTTCCAAGTGGAAGTATTTTCTCTTCATCAAGCAGTCCAACCTTCAGGAAAAGAAAAAATCAAAAGCCGTTCAGTGGGGAGAAACTAGAAAGAAAGATGAGACTTGCATTTATTTGTTCTCAATATCATAAAGAGTCTTCATATTTCACATTCAACTCACAGGGTACTCGTGGCCAAAAAGTGCCTGTAGAAATGTGTAAGGAGAAGCACTTATAGGCTGCAAGTGGTGGTAAACTGTTGTCAGAGGTAGTGAATGTCTTGATCCTTCCATGTTGACAATAACATAACCAGACTGAGGCCTCCTTCCAGCTTCAACGAGAACAAAAGGAACCTATTGATGACATGTCATGAGACGCAACATTAATGTTGTATCTGGAAAACATACAAACAGTGACAAACCAAAACAGTAAGAATACTTGAATTTTATCCAAAAAGGCAGACTTGAGAAGGAAATTTTTAATTTCTCAATTTTATTTTATTTTTACAGAAAGAGCCACATATCGAAATTGCCAAGGCCCGTGATGTCCTGCATACTTAAAAGCAAATCCCAGAACAAAACCCTGATTTAAAACTTCCCGAAAATTAATTCAGCATCGAAATTCCCCTCCAAAAAAAATCTTAGACTAGTGGTAGCACCTTAGAGGATCTAATCTTTTACGGATATTTAGAACAAGAAGAAAATATATATCAAGTTCAGCGTCGATGAATGAAACTATGGGCGCGACATATTTATATAATTATTGAGGAAGACAGGCTAGCAAAAGCAAAAAATAA
Organism: Fraxinus albicans; assembly: GCA_903798335.1. NCBI lineage: Eukaryota > Viridiplantae > Streptophyta > Magnoliopsida > Lamiales > Oleaceae > Fraxinus > Fraxinus albicans. Next base: position 5,164 of record CAIGRM010172876.1, read on the forward strand.
GGGGAAAGTAACTAGGTAAGAATCTGTAAGCGGCTTAAACAGTTAAATTAGTTGCTAGAACAGTATATTCGGCAGCAAAAGAAATGAAAGAAATTGGACTAAGTAAGATTTGTTTTCAAGATCCCTGATTGTATATCAGTGGGCATTGCTTCATATGAAGATCTTATGCATGTAGACTTGAGAAATAAAATCTCAAAAGGACAATAATACACCATGTTCACATCAGAGACTGTGCCCTATCAAATATTAGACTGTATCCAGGGGCGGACCTAGGGGCAAGTGCCACCAACTTTTGAGATTTTTTTTTTTTATAAAATCTTGTTTGGTATCGATTGAAATCTAAATTTTAATCTAAATCAAAGTTAACAATTAATTTTAATAACATATTTCATGGAATCCATAATTAAATTTCTTTAATTTATAACACGCAAAAAATGTACAATTTTTTTTTAAAAAATGTAGATTAAAGAAAAAAACAACGAGCCGGCTCGGCCCGCTAAAGCTCGGGCGGAGCCTAATTTTTTTGGCCGGGCTCGGCTCGGGCCAAAAAAAGCTCGGGCCAAAAAAGCTCGGGCTCGGCTCGAGCTTTTTTTTTTTGTTTTTGGGGCTCGAACTCGGCTCGTTGACACCACTACAGTCTACCAATCAGGCTCTCTCTCTCTCTCAAGTCTAAACAATGAATATATTTCTTTACCTTCTCTTGCCTATTTTATTTCTCCTAGTCAGGAAAAGAAGATCATTAGACAGGCTATCCCCCGGATCTCTAGGTGTACCAGTCATTGGCCAAAGCCTTGGCTTTCTGTGGGCAATGAGGGCCAACGCTGCTGACAGATGGATAGCCGAACAAGCAAAAGACACGGTCATGGTCGGACCTAGGGGGTCAAGTGCCCCCAACTTTTGAGTTTTTTGCCTTTTTTATTTTATATTTATAAAATCGTATTTGGTATCGATTGAAATCTAAATTTTAATCTAAATTAAAGTTAACAATTAATTTTAATAACATATTCATAGAATCCATAGCTGTTTAACTTTTATCAAAATTTACTAAAAATTTGATTTTAATCTCCACCAAATAGGGTCAAAATCAAAATAAATTTGAATTTCGATAACATGCTAATTTTAAAAATTCTCTGACGATCGCACGATAATCGAATCTACAAATTGCTTATGTCATTTTAAAGCTTATTTCGAGAACTATATTATGGGCATATCAAATAGTCCAAACAGATATCAAAAATAGTTAAAAATACGTTAAACGTGAATTTAAAAAAAAAAAGTCTAACTCGCATTTTTTTTAAAAAATTCAATTATTTCATTAACATTTATTATTTTTACGATATAAATTTCTCAATGTAATTTTCATCATTTTATTAGGCAATTTTATATGGAATATGACATAAAAAAATTTCGAAATTTTACATCCGAAAAAGTCATATCCCATGTAAATTTTCGGATGTAAAATTACATGGGATATGATTTTTTTGGACGTAAATTTTCGGTTGTAAAATTTCTCTCAACTTTTTTGCAAGTTCGATTGTGCCCCCCTAACTTTTAAGTTTTGTGTCCGCTCCTGACTGTATCATTCCATGTATGTTCAAATAGAGTGATTATATCCTAGTTGTCCAATCTATCATTACGTATGATTTCACAGAAAAGCATATAGAGGTACAAATATCAATTGGTGAAGAACTAAAATTTAAGATGACTGTCTCAGTTATAGCAAATTACCGTTCTTATTGTGGAGGTCTCTTGGTCTTTCCAGGATCTTGCAAGTATAGAGCGTAGTTCAGAAGTCCATCCAAAGAAACCCCTCCATTCGTTATGAATGCACTTCCGGAGATGAAAGGGACACACAAAAAAATAAATAAATGTGTGTGTGTGTGGTTTGTGTGTGCCCTGTATTAAGTTTATATGACAAGCAACAATAAAGATCAGCAGAGACAGTTCCAAACGAGAGTTTCTAGTGGTCACAATAAAAATATTGATCTCTGGGTTTAATGTTTTTCTTCTTCCAAAAAAGATTCATTTGTACCCACCCGCACAAGAAAGATAAGAACAAGGTTAGTGCAGCTTCACGGACTAAAAGCTGACATTTAATCCAGTTACATTTGCACATCCACTTCTTCATTAGGCAAGGGTAGTTAAGAAATTTTTATGGATCATAACAGGTGAGAGCATTCAGAATCAAACTTGACACTCTAAAAAAGAGTGAAAAAATGATGGATCAATCTTGCTTCATAACTCCAAGTTCAATACAGTTCCTCAAACTTGAAGTACCACCAAATCCAAATAAACTTTTATCTAAGCTCAAAATTCAAACCTTCTCTCTTTTTCCCCAATCACAAGTTGAACTTCCACGCTTTTAACATACAGTAGGAAATTTTACAAATCTGCTCAAAATTTTGAAAATCCATAATCGGAGTGAATCCAAAAGAAGTCAAAATTCCACAAAAAAATCTTTCAATTCGATAAAATTAGTAAACCTATAGCGCTGCGCATGTAACAAAATTGTAACCAGAAAAAAGATGTAAAACATACAGTTTGAGTTCGCTGCAAGATAACGCCTTTCTCCCGCGACTCCTGAGAAACAACAATGTTACTAGTATTACCTCTCAGGATCATCCCTTGCCCCTCCACCGCTGATTTCGCCTCCACGCAACCGCGAACAATTATGAGTTTTCCACCGCCATCACTGTTCGATTGATTTGTATTTCCGCTCGTACAAGTATTACTATTACTATCCGTATTACAGCTGGAGAGGAGAGAACGGAGGTCGGAAGGTTGGACAGAAGGCGCATTGTCGATTTTGCGGAGAGCTGATGTAGTGGCAGTGAATTTGAGGATACTGCGGATTGCAACGTAAGCTAAGGCAATGCCGAGGACGGCACCATCGGCAGCCAGTGCTAACTGAGATAGGACCGCCGCCGCCGCCTGGTCGTGTACGGACATCGACGATGATGGTGTTTCTGCTTCGATTGATTGATTACTCCCAAACCTTTCAAGATGCGTGTTACAAACGCTAGGCCTTGTTTGGACAGCTTTATTTCAAAAATAAATTTTTCTATCACTTATTTTCAATCTTAAATTTTTTTTCTTATTTTTTAATCGTATATTCTTAAAAAAAATTATTATTTTAAAATACACTTCCCCCAAAATCCATTTATAATGGATCCCAAACATGGACATATTAACTTTATAAATTTAGGCACCTTTGGAGCTTTTTTTTTTTTTTTGAGAAAAATAGGTTTTAAAATAGTGGTTTTGAAAAAGATGTGAGGTTAAATGTTAGAAGAAAATTTTAAGCTTGTGTATAAAATTATTTTACGAAAGAACAAGTAATTAAACATGAGATTTAGAAAAAATTAGGAGACGTTCTCTTCGTGTTTGAGTTTTGAATTCATTTTGAGTTTTATATTTTGAGTCTGTTTTAAAATTACTGAAAATACGTTCTCTTTGTCATTCTGAAAAATTATTTCTCAAAACAGATAACTGAAAAATGCGTTTAATTTGAAATTTTGAGAATTTTTTAAAAAAAATGCGTTTAATTTGAAATTTTGAGAATTTTTTTAATAATATTTTATTCAATAAATTTTAATAGTTTAATGTTAATATAGTATTAAATAACATATAAATTTTGAAGTTGGCGAATCTTGAAATATTTTTTTCCAATATAAAAGACACTACATAAATTAAATTTGGAAAAACAATTCAATAAATACGATTAGAAATTTACGTGTCATGACAAAATAAGCAAACACTAAACAAAATATAAAATAAATCCATTGAATCATGTACGACATCTTGAGTAGTCATTTCACATTTGTGTAGCAATTTGATCTCTGACTTGTCCCATTTGAGCTATTTGACTAGCATTAAAATGTATGACTTCTTGATCTTGACTTGACTCCGGTATATCTTGAAACACTATATTCTCCTCTGAATACTAAGCGAACAACGTATCTAAAGCGTGTTCCTGACGATTAAAGTTGTTTATTGTACAATATGCAGTAGGGATTTGTCTCTTCCAGTTGATAATTTGTAATCAATTTCAATAATGTTACGCTGATGAACAATTCTTCCTTTTCACTTAGTCACCTCGTCCAACATAGTCACGCTGATGAGATCTTTGACCTCGATAAAGGGCAAGAAATCCAGGGATGTTTGGGTAGCTAGAATCAACAAGGTAAAATTGATCTGCAAAATAAAAAAAAGACTTACATAGTGTAACACTGTAAATATATTCGCAATAATTATTTGAAGTATGAGAATAAACCAGAATACACAAATGTGAATTTCATATCAAAATCACATGTCAACATCACATTTTGTGTTTACATTAATTTCCTTCCACAAAAAGATATTTGTCTCGATGCAGGTTCCCAAACTGCAACATATGTTCTATCTATTGCGCTTATACAATCCTTAAAGAAAGGATATTTACGCAAAATCCGCTTATGCACAATGTCTTGATTTGTCGCACGAATTATCTTAGTGTCAAATGAACAAACAACTCTTACAACTCGTTTAAACCATTTGTGTATCGTATTGTTGGAATGCTGAAACCTATCATCGATAATAATGTAACGTTTAGTGTGCCTTATAATTATCAGAAACATAACAACACCCACATGGATGCTCACTTTTTACCATCTTTCAACGGTCATTTCTCTTTCAAAATATCACAAAAAATCATAAAAACGTGTTTTTGCATATGAAAATTACGATAGCACACGTCCGGATGTCCATTCAGAATTTTTAGCACGTACATTTTTCCAGTAAGCAATGATATCCTATAAGGTCTCCTGCTGATGGTACTTTCTTTGTTAGCAACAAAGCAATTAAGTATAATTAAATCTTCAAATTTTGCGTCAAAATCATCCATAAATAAAAAAATTATCCTCACTCGAATCTTCATCAATAGAATCATCGGTACTCACATTATCACCTGTAATCCAGTTTTGTTGAAGCTATCATGGTTTCATTGATCCTACCCCATTTGTCTTTCGTGAATGAAGAACATTGCAATGCGTTTGATTTCACTTTCTTGTAAAGAATTTCGATAAAAGCGTGTTCAATATCATCCGACCATGACATTGGTTTCTTATTATTAACTCTGTGACCACCCATGTTTTATATTGAATATAAATAAAATTATCAAGAAATATATAAGTCCTCCCATAGGCGATTTGAAGACGTATTTAAGTATTTAATTATAGTCACATAACACACAAATTATATCAAACATAAAAATAAGAATGGTGATCATATCCATGTACTAATTCTGACATATCAATATCATGGAAACAGATCTAATTGGCATGACACAATAGAGGCAATTCAATAAAGAACCTTGAATAAAGAACTTCATTATGACTAAAAACCAAAAGTTGTTTGTGTCCTTGGATCAAATTATTAACAAATAGTTTAAACTCAATGAATTCAAACTCTAATCTAATCCCAACTATCCAAATGGATCAAGTCTACATACATGTAGCAGCCTCAAATAATTCACTGCCACAAGGGTTTGATAAGGTGAATTTTACCAATTTACACCATGCGCTGCCTTCTTTTAACAAATATTTTAAGAAAACATTTTATTATTCTTATAGATCTAGCAAAATAATCCCATTATACTTTTGAATGATTTAAAACACCAAAGAAAAAAAAAATCCAAATCAGAGAATATGACACCAAAGCATTACCTAGATTTGAAGATAGTATTGCGTGGAAAATAGGAGATGAGGATAGGAGATAAGGATAAGCATTCGATTGAGCCTTTGATTCTTTGATCTGCTCCAATAAAGTAATGGGAGGACAGAGCAAACCCTAGAGAACAACTGCCCTGAAATGAATCTTACTGGAGAGAGGATATGCAATTGATAAGTTCACGTACAGGAAGGTTTTTTTTAATTTGGGTGTGTTTCCGTGTTTTGATTCATTTCCATGTTTTGGCTTGAAAACGCTCAAAACGTCTTTTTGACGTTTTGAGTTTTCAGTGCAATTTTTTTCCTCAAAAATTCATTTTCGAAAATAAGAAAGAGAATGTGTTTTCACTGTTTTGAAAAATCAAAAATAAAAAACGGTATGAAAACAGCAAAGAGAACAACCCTTTAGTTTTGGGGAAAATAGAGCTCAAGCGTAGGCTTAGCCTTGTTTGCTCCAATTTTTAAAATTAATTTTTTTTAGATTCATTATCAACTGCTTATTTTATGAAATTCATAATTTTTATCAAAATTTTAAATTATACATTTTCAACGACTTTCATAAAAATCTACTTTTAGTTGAGTTTGCAAAAAAAAAAAAAAAAAAAAAGTTGAAGTGTTTGAAATTCTTATTTGACGACAGAGTAATAGGCTACTGATCGATGCAATAGTTAGGCATCCTTAGAACAGCAGGCACGAAAAGCTGGTTTGATATTTTGGGTGTCAATTCTTTTCCATGTATTTTAAAGTTCAAATTCAAATATTAATTATGTTGAACAAAGTTGATGAAAAATGAAAATAGAACATGTTTGGGAGTGATTAAAATCCAATTAAAATTGAAAATATAGCCGTTATTAGGTCTCACTCGTCTAATAAAAGTCAACAATAACGACTAATTTTTCAATTTTAATCCAATTTTAATTTCTATCGAATACGCCCTAAAACAAGCAACAAGAAATTTTCAAATGGAAGGTTTGAATAGGATTATGAATTATTTTCCTCAAACAATATTTGCCGCCATTGGGGTAAATGCTTAAAGGTTTCAATGGCAAATAGTTTGCACGAGTAAACAAATCTTAATCCAAGTATGAATCAAGCAATCAAAATTTGGAAAAGGAACTTTGAAAAACAAAATAAAAAACTGGGTTTGATCTTTGATTTTGAATGTTGATGAATGAATTTGATGTTTGTTATATATTTTCAATCATGAAAACCACCAATATATATAGAATTACAATTACCATGCACGAAAAGGTGTAAAAATAAAATCAAAATAGTGTAAAACCCTTCTAACGACACCATAATTCGAAACCAGGTGCCCGCTCTGTTCAACAAAATGGTCACAGTGATTGCAACATAAGGTCGGGCAGCGCTTTTAAGGTGTGAAACTCCAACTCTTTATTGAAACGGCACCACCTCAAAATTTATATAGGTGAAGTTTTTGATTAATTTTCTCACATAGTCATGTCTTAGACTCATATGTTTAGACTTACCATTATACATGTCATTGTATATTCTACATAAAGTGGCCCGACTATCACACAAGATAGATATGGAAGAATTATTATTTTCTTCCAATGTAATTTCATACATTAAAGCCCTAAGTCATTCAGTTTCTTTTTTGGTTTTTGCCGATGCTATAAATTCGGATTCCATAAACTTAGAATATTGGAGACCTAGATTTTTTGGTTTTCTTTAAATAACCAAGAACCCTCCCAATAGACTTCTAATGTTCTTTACTTGGATTGCTAGTAAACCGATTAAGTTTACTAATTTTAAAGCTATGTTGGGTCTTGTACATTGCACAACATACATTGGACTTTCGATAGCACTTTCATACTCAAATTGTGCTATGTTGTACTTGCATACTCAAGTTGTGATATAGCTCTTCCATCATTCTTTATAAGTGTTAAATTTCAATCAAATGAAGTATTAACCTCTTTAATGTTCAAGTTTCTGAACTTATTAGTCACATTCTCAACATAATGTAATTATCTTAACATAAAACCCCCACTAGTCTTGATGACTTTGATACTTAGTATGGTATCCACTTGACCAAGATCTTTCATTTTAAATGTGAAAGATAGAAACCTCTTTATTTCCTTTATATCTTGTATTTGATTGCTCACAATCAACATTTCATCCACGTATAAACAAATGAGCACAACATGATTATCAAAGAATTTTGAATATAAGCATTTATCAACACTATTGTGTTCACGGCCTTCATTTTATTGACAATGATTTGCAACTCATGGACTTGTCCTAACAAATGCAAGTTCTCAAAAAACTTAAAAGCAAAATACTTAGAAATAAGAAATTTTTTAGTCCATTATTCCTCGGCCTTGTATTTAGTTTCCAACGATTCCCATATCTCCTTTGCTGAGGTGTTATTTTTGTAGAGATCATAGAGATGATCAGAGAGATCGTTTAGAGTGTGTCCTTTACATATCGATTCATCTTCTTCTCTTTTCTTCCTTTCTGCACTTGTTTTGTCGGTGTCATTTCGGGTTAGTTTCGGCAATGACGCCAAGTTTGGATCCAAAATATAAAAGATCTTTAAGGTTGTAAGAAGAAACTTCAACTTGTCATTCCATCTTACAAAGTTTGATCTATCGTATCTGTCAAGCCTTACAAGATCTTTTATATTTTGGATCCAAACTTGGCGTCATTGCCGAAACTAACCCGAAATGACACCGACAAAACAAGTGCAGAAAGGAAGAAAAGAGAAGAAGATGAATCGATATGTAAAGGACACATTCTAAACGATCTCTCTGATCATCTCTATGATCTCTACAAAAATAACACCTCAGCAAAGGAGATATGGGAATCGTTGGAAACTAAATTTATCATCTTTATCATAGCTATAGTTGTCTCATTCTCCATGTCCGTTATCATTTGAGATTGTTGAACAAAGTGGATGAAGAACGAAAATAAAACCAGCAACAAGAAATCTCCAAATGGAAGGTTTGAACACGATTATGAATCATTGTCCTCAAACGATATTTGCCGCTACCGGATTAAGTGCTTGAATGTTTCAATGACAAATAGTTTGTAAAAGTAAACAAATCTTAATCCAAGTATGAATCAACCAATCAAGACTTGGAAAATCACTCTTCATTATTAATTTGAACAATATCCAACAAACTCTATCCACACATTTCATTGGATTCACAAGTAATATATATTTATTTACCGCTCATTTTTTAAAAGTAAAATTTTAGCAAAATAAATTGATATCCAAACAAAGGCGAAGGGATAAAAAAAATTAACTTTTAAGTTCATCAAAAGAAAAAAACAAAAATAAATAAATAAAAAAAATATATAATTACCATAGTTTCAAAATACAATTTCATATTGAATTCAAAAATTTGCAAAGATAAAAATTATGAATGACAATTACAAATTAAATTTCAAATCACACATTTTTTCCAAGTCACAAATTATTCGTGAATCACAAATTAGTTATTTTATTGGTCACAACTACTCATTTTATTGATTATAATTATCCAAATATTCACAAACACTCTTCATTGCACCACAATGCTCCACTACCACTGGCATCACTCAACCACCACCATCATCGCACCACGGCTACCATGCGTTCTTTAAATCCAACATCACCTCCACCACCTGCACTAACAACCATTGTTGCAACCACCACCACCACCCCCACCTCCAACCAACCACACGGACACGAACAAACCATAAACGTAGCGTCGCCACCTCTTGCACCAATAACCCAACACAGACACACAAGAAATTGTAGTTTGAACCACCATAGATACAGGGCCAATCTCTACCTCCACCTCCACCTCCCCCGCACACCATTTACACCAACAATCCAACACATAGGACATTGCAAATTGCACCACCCAGATTTAAATCCTAATTTTGACATAGATCACACGCCCACGTCATTCGACGGCATTCAAAGATGTTGTACATCTCTTATTACCACGACATCTGCAGATTTTAAAATGGGGATACATTTCGAAAACGAGGTTTGGAGACAGAGCTTCAAGGGAAAGAAACGACCTGGCTGTGACGATGAAAATGGAAGTGAGTGAGTACATATCTTGTGCGCCGATCCACCACTAATTTGAGAGAGAAAGGCGGTGTCTAGTTTTTGATGATGGTGGTCAGAGCGGTGGGTGGCGGAGTTAGTAGATGTGGTAGATATAGAGAGAAAATGGAGATGGAGCTGTATAGAGAAATATAGCCGTTATTGTGTCTCACTCGTTTAATAAAAGTCAACGATAACGACTAGTTTTTCAATTTTAATCTCTACCAAAAACACTCAGAATCTCACAATTAACTAGTTTGGGGGCGTGGGTATGGTTGGTGGGTGTGGTGTGGGTTGGGTGGAGTGGCATAGGGTGGGTGCACTTGTTTTTTGAAGGAAAAGTTTTTGTATTTGATAAAATTAGAAGTTAAAAATCAGGCTAAGAAATACAGAGTGGAGAATGGGGATAAAAGAGACACTTCATCGACCCATTAGTCCAAATAATCTTTCTACCAAAATTGGATCAATACCATCTATCTTACAATGATAAAACCACTTGTATATCATTTTTGTACATATATCATCCTTGTTGACAAGACATGATTGATGAAAAATTTGTGTTTTTTTTAAGGGTAATGCTACAGGTACATAACCATTCACATAATGGTTCACATAATTACACGTGGCATGTGATCCTGCATTTAATTCAACTTTCACACTTACACATCAGTAAGTGGATGATTGCCACGTCACCATTATGTGAACCGTTATGTATAGGGTTATGTACAACTAGATTAATCCTTTTTCTATTTTTCGCCACTTTTGCATTCTTTTCTCCATTTCTTCATTAGACATAAAGTNTCACCATTATGTGAACCATTATGTAGAGGGTTATGTACAACTAGATTAATCCCTTTTTTAAACTGTCAAATTGTAACTTGATATGTGGTGAATTGTACACTATGATGTTCATCAAACATAATTGATTTTACAATGCCAAATTATTGTTATAATATTACGTAACACTCTGTTATTCAACAACTTAACCACCATATTTTTTTTAATCAATTCACCTGACACCTAGTATGAATAAATCTTCTTGTACAATACTTGGGTTACAACACTAGTTGACAATCTCTCACAAGGAGGTGGGACCCGCGATTACCTCCTTGTGAGAGATTGTCAACTAGTGTTGTAACTTGTAACTCAAATGTTGTACAAATAGCATTGCTCCACCTAGTATTCTCACTTAACCCTAATCAATATAGGCCAATTAAAAGCCAATATTGTTGCTGTGGAAGGCCAGCCCTCGGTCTTATTACTAGAAGGAGTGGAAAGTGAATCGCGTTGCACAAAAATTGGGAACAATTTTCTGTGGAGGGAAAAGTAGACGCGTTCATCACCCTCTTGGCACCTATTGCAGAGATTTATACGAGGACAAGTCATCTTCTTCATTGGAAGGTAATATCAGATTTACCCGTGTATACGCGTACTGTAACTCTGCTGGGTTTTGATTGTTGGTAATGATTTAATTTCAACAAAACCTCGATCTAAGATTCCGTCCAGCCTTATCACTATTATTTTCATCTAGCTCCTTTATTGGGCTTTACATGTTGATTTCCCACTCGATTTGATTGCTATGAATGTTTTAATTTAAACGATCTAAGATCCGTCCAGGCCCAGCCTTATCGCCATTCTTTTCTTTTTCTTCATTTGAATTTTGTTTTTACAAAATTTCTGTTTCTTGATGATAATCTTCCTTACACAACACCGATTTTCTCGGCAGTCTCTCTTGAATTATTGATGTGCTTGTTCACGGGTTTCATTAAGATTTTAAGGTATTATTGGAATGCAATTCTAGATTTTTTCCCCGTTTTAGGAAGATTTCATCATGTACTTTGAAATATCCAAGTCCTACAGTAATTTAATACACTTGTCCTTTCATTTTCTTCTTCTTCTTCTTCTTCATTTGCATTTTTAACATTTTTTTGCTGTGAACTTGCTTTGCTTTTACCATCACAATAAAAATTAGCTGACCCTGTTTTTATTTCTAAGACAACTTGTAGCTCCAGGTGATTTCTGAGATACTATGGCGAGCGTTGATGAACCACTGTATCCAATAGCAGTATTAATAGACGAGTTGAAGAACGATGATATTCAACTGCGGCTGAATTCCATTCGCAGACTATCTACCATTGCTCGTGCCCTTGGGGAGGAGAGGACACGGAAAGAATTAATCCCATTTTTGAGTGAGAATAATGATGATGATGATGAGGTACTTCTCGCTATGGCAGAAGAGTTGGGCGTGTTTATTCCATATGTTGGAGGGGTGGAGCATGCCCATGTATTGCTCCCACCTCTGGAAACACTTTGCATTGTGGAGGAGACCTGTGTGAGAGACAAAGCTGTGGAGTCCTTGTGCAGAATTGGATCACAGATGAGAGAAAGTGATTTGGTTGATTATTTTATTCCTCTCGTGAAGGTTAGACAACACCGTGCCATAATTCATAATCTATGCTGATCTTTTAAGCGATGCCATTTTTGTTACGGCCCGTTCGGGAGGGATTAAAATCCAATTAAAATTGAAAATATGGAATCAATTGAACACTATTTTGTTTCTTTGGAGATTTGAACACATGCATTAAATAAATTTTAGTGTGAGATCTTGCTGATTTAATTGCTTCATTGAAGTGTTGCTATTTCTGCTTCTTCTAATCGCTGATTTATTTAGTACTTTTGCTTACAGAGGCTGGCAGCTGGTGAGTGGTTTACAGCTCGAGTTTCAGCTTGTGGACTGTTTCATATTGCTTACCCAAGTGCCCCAGATATGTTAAAGACAGAATTACGATCTATATACAGCCAGTTATGCCAAGATGATATGCCAATGGTGAGAAGGGCTGCTGCAACAAACTTAGGGAAATTTGCTGCCACTGTTGAAGCCGCTCATCTCAAGACTGACATCATGTCCATGTTTGAGGATCTTACACAGGATGGTAATTAATTTTTAATATTTTCAGTCTTACAATTGTTAGTAATGGTGAAGCTATTCATCTAAGATGTCATGACATGTCTAGATTCTAGTAATACTTGACATGGTTCAATTAATCTATCAAACACTTAAAGTTGATGCAAGAGAAATTGGAAAGTGAGGACGGATTTGTGAAAGTAATGCGTAATTTCTATGTCTGTTTAATCATTATGAGAACCTATGTTGAGCGAAGTTATGTTTCTTTGAAAATTAATTTGGTGTTGAGCAAATACTCAATACCCAAATTGGCTTACAAAGTGCATCATGATATGATTTAAGTGCTTTCTAGGATGTCTGAGAACTTACCATTGGTATTTATCTACGACCTATTTGAAGATACACGAAAAGTTTATTCTAGTCTCCCTTGTGCTTTTGTTTTAGATTCTTTGTTTCACTCTGATTCAAGCAATTTTATTAGAGGAAATTGTGAAAATCTGAGATGGATTTGTTTACTTTTGGTATGAATTGGGTAAGCTTGCTTTGTAAGCATTCTGGTTAGCTGGATTTATAATAGTGTCTTCTTCTTCCCTTTTCCCTAACATGTAAAGGTAGAAAATGCAAACAAAAAATCGTGCCAAACGTTCTAGGTCATGGAAAAAGTAGCTCTTAAAGCTGAGGCCTGTAATCGAATAACTGAAAAAGTAGCTTAAGGTGTTCGAAGAAAACCTCATTTGAGGCGGCTGTCAAGGCATAAGCCTTGAACAACATTTTTAAACATGATTTTGTGGTGGTGATGAACTAACATTAACTTCATTAATGCCTCTTTTCAGACCAAGACTCTGTTCGGTTACTCGCTGTTGAGGGCTGTGCTGCTCTTGGCAAGTTGTTGGAGCCTCAAGATTGTGTTTCACATATTCTCCCTGTAATTGTCAACTTTTCACAGGTACAATGCAAAATGCAATCTATGTTGTTCTTCCAGTTGTCTTTGCCTTACCTGCTTGTTTTAGAGCCTTCTTGGTAGCCATTTTTTCTAGATTGTCATGTTGCATTATAAAGTTCATTTATCTAGGTATTTATGTTGATAATCACCATTGTCGACACAACAATGTTTTTTCTTGGAAATCTTTTTATGTACTTGTCCTAATTAGTTGTACAGTTGTTGTGTATTTTGTAGCTTACTTTCATCTAAACATTGCATATTCATATTTGATATATTTTTTAGGGGTTCATAAAAGATTGTTATATTTTCAAAACAGGATGTCTTAACATGGTATGCTCATGGTCATCTCAGGCAGTTATTGTAGCTTAACTTATTTTTATCCTCAGGATAAGTCTTGGCGTGTTCGCTATATGGTTGCTAACCAGTTGTACGAGCTTTGTGAAGCAGTGGGACCTGAACCTACCAGGTAATTATTTAATCTATACTTCTATTTTTCCATCTTCTGCATTTCGTACTTCTGTGTGGACACAGTCATTAAAATGTTGTACATGTCCAAGAATGTTATGGGTGTTTAAATATGAAATTTGATGCCTTCTTGGTGATGTCTATACTTAAGTTGTAATCCTTGTAACTTAAAGTACAACTGTAGTTTAACTTTACTGGTAAACAAGGATGTAGATTAATTGTAATTTCCTTTCTTCTTTCACTTCCGTGGATTGTTATTTTTGTCATGAAGTATGTGACTTAATGTGATTATATATTTCCAGGACGGATTTGGTTCCTGCATATGTGCGTCTACTTCGAGATAATGAAGCAGAAGTACGTATAGCAGCTGCTGGTAAAGTCACCAAATTCTGTCGGATTCTTAACCCTGAGCTTGCTATTCAGCATATTCTTCCATGTGTGAAGGTACACAGCAGGGCTCTTCTCCAGTTGTATATACCTTTTAGTTCATGAATATTTTGTTGAGTTGATGTTGTGTATCCTTTCACAATCTCATAATTGACAGTGTTATCTGGCAGGAATTATCATCAGATTCATCGCAACATGTTAGGTCTGCTTTGGCTTCCGTTATAATGGGAATGGCTCCTGTGTTAGGAAAGGTAAAGATTCTGAACTTTAAGTTGAGGGAATTCTTGTTCTGCAATTATTTCATTAATGGGTGCACAGCTGGATTTGGATATTCTTTTTCTTTTCCACATGTGATTAGCTCATGTAATGTAACATTGCCGTCAAAGAATGTGTTATATTTGCATGGTTTAATTTTATTATCTCGGCCTGTGGTTATGAGACTAGAAAGTGGTACGATGTGCTCCATACCTTCCAGACAAGAAGTACCTGAAAAAGTATTTATAATTCTTTTATAGCATGAGAAGTAGTGAAGTACCTAACTCACTAATCGTGTCATAATTTATTACACTGCTGTTTTTGCTAACTACTCTGATCTTAACTTGGTTAGCTGCTAGAGCTGTGCCTTAATATGGTTTTGGATTTTTGGTTTCATATTTACGCACATCGTTCGTTAACCTTCATTAGTAACAATCTGAGGCCCTGTTTGGTACACATTATTTTTTTCATTCTCATTCTTTTACTCATTTTCAACTACACATTCTTCAATAAAATAATATTTTTCATCACATCAACAACTTTTTCTTCATTTTTAACCACACATTCTCCATCAATCTACTATTCAATAATATATTCTTTTAAAAGATTGTGTCCCAAACACTCTCTGAGTATACAGCTATCTATCTAGATATGGTCTCACTGTTGCTTATTCATCTTTTATTTCTTGTTTAAACCTGTACTAGACTGTATATCATCTCTGTCAATAATTGGGGAGACCATTCACTTCCACCATTGCAATGTGTTGTTGAGCCCATTGATTATCAGTTACATGGTGGCCTGTCTTCAGGACGTGCATGCTTGGTATCATCTAAGTACAGAAAATAGAAAAAAAGAAAAATCGTTGGCACTTAATATGTCCTTAGATATTGTTAACAAAAAAAGAAAAGGATAACTGATCTTGGATGCTCTCCATCTGTTCTTAGATTATTTCTGGGTCCAATTGAAAATTTCACACAACTGTAGGTTCCTGGGATGGTATTTGGTTGGTATATCAACACTTCTACCAAGTTTTATATGTGATTCTGTCACCTAGTTGTGGACTCCTGTTCTGCTTGTTTGGCATTTTTACTTCCACGTTTCCTCATTTTTTTCTATATAATTAATTTTACAATAGATATTCTATGTACTTACTTGGCTAAGCTTTGAAGTGCTTACAAGCAGGAGGTCCCAAAGAACGTTTAGAAAAAAAGTAATTACAAGTTGTAAGTCCTAGCAAATTTGTGGATAAAAATACAGTTTGACCAACTTGTAAACACTTATAAACTTTGCCAAACATGAAAAATATCTTTCTTTAGTGCCACTATCATGTTGCAGTGCAGTTTTTAACCATGGGGTTTTCTGGTTGATGCAGGATGCAACAATTGAACAACTTCTTCCAATATTTCTCTCCCTTTTGAAGGATGAATTTCCAGATGTACGCCTCAATATTATTAGCAAGCTTGATCAAGTCAATCAGGTTTGCAGTCTTTTTAGGGGTCAAACTGTGTTCTAAGCAACTGTTTTTGGTTGATTACTGTGTCAACCTTTTAACTGGGTTCAACTCATATTTATTGCTCTTTCTGTTCAAGCAGGTTATCGGAATTGATTTACTTTCTCAATCTTTATTACCAGCAATTGTTGAGCTGGCAGAAGACAGGCATTGGAGGGTTCGACTTGCCATCATAGAATATATACCTTTATTGGCTAGCCAATTGGGTGTAGGATTTTTTGACGATAAGCTTGGTGCGCTATGCATGCAGTGGCTACAAGACAAGGTTGATATTCTGCTCGAAATTTTGTTATCAATTGGAATGTAGAATCATCGCATGCTCTGCGATTTTGTTCTTTTTCATCTTTTGCTGAATGCTCTGGAATTACAGGAGCTGCTAGTTTGAAACTTGAAGTCTAACCAGATGTTTCCTTTTCCTTGTTTACCTTCGGATGAGTCGAGTGAGAATTATTTAAAATGTAACCAGGGTCTAACATCTCTGCTATCCGATTCAGGTTTACTCTATCCGAGACGCTGCCGCTAATAATTTGAAACGCCTTGCGGAAGAATTTGGTCCAGAGTGGGCAATGCAGCATATAGTTCCTCAGGTTTGTGGACGCTATCAGAAAATTCTCCCCCTTTTGCTATGCTTAGATTTGAAATACTCGTCTTTCAAATAACTTCACTGCTGATAAGGCTTCCAGTAACTTTTTCCTGGTAGATGGAATCAAAGTAGATTTCTTGATAACAAATTTTCACTTCTTAGTTTATTCAATTTTGGAATGGATTTTCTTTGATTTGGATCTTGCACAACAATTGAATGTATAGTGTTATTATGATTTAATGCAGTCTTACAGCATGTTTGGCAGTTAAAAATAATTGGTTTAACTATAAATAGTTAGAAATGAATGGTGGATTAGTGGGTAGTACTTGTGGGTCTTACAAGATGTGTGGATAAAAAGTGGTTTGACCGATTAAAAACATATTATATAAAGGTGCATGCTTAGAGTATAGAATTCCTTCGAAAAGGAAACAGATACTTCTGCCGTCTGTAACGGGCTCATTTTGCATGCAGGTATTGGACATGTTAAATAATCCACATTATTTGTACCGGATGACTGTTCTTCGTGCCATTTCATTACTTGCCCCTGTCATGGGTCCGGAGATAACATGTTCGAATTTGTTGCCTGTGATTGTTACTGCATCCAAGGACAGGTAATTGTGCTTCAGGGAGTTCATTTCTGTTATTGTTGCATGCATTTTTTCTTTTTCTGGAACCGATTAGCTTGCTTATGTTGCAGAGTGCCGAATATTAAGTTTAATGTGGCAAAGGTGTTGCAGTCCATCATTTCCATTGTTGATCAATCAGTAAGTTCACTTTCTCCTATCTCACGTTTTTGTAAAAACAGAAAGGAAAAAGGAAAACAATTTCACCCGTTTCTCTTTGCTTGATATATATAAGTGCTTTTCATTCCATTTCCTAATATTCGTTTTACTATTGTGATTTAAAACTTGCATAAGTACTTTCCAACCTTCTGAAATCCGGTCTTGCTCTGTAGGTTGTGGAGAAAACCATCCGCCCCTCTTTGGTAGAGCTTGCAGAGGATCCTGATGTTGATGTCCGGTTTTTTGCCAATCGAGCACTCCAGTCAATAGATCATGTTATGATGTCGAGCTAGAAAAGTTTACATGGTTTAGATATCAGTGCTAGAGTTTCCATTCGTATGTTCCTGTAATCCTGCATTTTCGGAAAACTGCTATTTTGCTCAAGAGAAGTAATCTTTCACATTACTCATTTCTTCTCCGTTTTAAGTGGTAGTGCGTTGTTACAAGTGCATGTTGTTGACTCTTGATTGCCTATGAAATTATACATTGTATTGTCTTGTAAAGTAGCCTAGAAAATTGATATATATGAGTAAGACTTTTTCTTGTATAGTCTTGGCAATTATTATTATTTTAATGTTTAACTATGGCTTAATAGCACAAAACGCCCCTACGTTTGGCATGTAGTGTGCAAAACGTTCATACGTTTCATTTTTTTGCATTTTCGTCCTTATTTCAACGTTTAATTGTGGAAAACGTCTTTTTCACCTTTTAAGTGTAAAATGTCCATATGTTTGACACTTATTGCGGAAAACGTCCTTATATTTCAAATTTTTTGTACTTGGCTAATAGTACAAAACGTTCATACGTTTGACACTTATTGCGTAA
>CAIGRM010172881.1:0-15609 GCA_903798335.1 Fraxinus albicans
GATTTGAAATTCATTATTCTCAAATTGGTGAAAATCATCACATGCCCGACAAAATTGACTGAAAAAATAGTAGGATGTATCGTGCAAGTGTTTCCACGACCAAAGGTCAAGTGATCGCTGAAAATTAATAATAGTGACCATTATATGGTCGCTGGTTGGGTATAATATTCATCGACCACCTTCCTTGGTAGGTGAAAATGCTAAATCCAAGTGAAAAATCATACGTTATTTTATGTACCAAGTGTAATAGCTTTGTCAGTTTGTCTAATTTCGTGATTTAAAATAGAATTGTTTGTAAATATTTTCTGCGATGAAGATTGTCAAGAATCGACTGCGTAGTCGTAGGGGAGATCAATGGTTAAATTATAATTTGGTTACATATATTGAAAACTATGTACTTAACAATATTGATAACGATATAATTATACGACATTTTCAGGGTATGAAAACACATACGCTACAATTGTAATAACATATTGACTTATTTTCGTTAATGATATGCAGGTCTAAATATTATTGAATTCTCATTTTTGACTTCACAAGACAAATAATCTGGGTCCGCCCTAAGAATAATCAACAAAGACAAATGGTCTGGATCCGCCCCTTAAAATACTAAATAGAAAAAATATGGGAAGATAAAGAGTGCCTGTGGGACATTCAGTCATATTGCCAAGACCACAAGGTCGGCCTGCCCTGCCCTGTGACACCCCTGGCTTTGCCTATAAAAGTTTCCCTTCCCTATGTTAATTCCCAGGTCCTCCTTTGATCTTCCCTTATTGTCAAAAACAAAGGTGACTCTCTATCTCTATCTCACAGTGTGAGTGTCGGTGATTGTGCACGCAGTAGTGTCTCTGTTGCATGGTATTCTAGGCTATCCCTTATCCCGTTGGGACCCTTTAACAGCCATTTGCATGCACATTTTATTTAGCTCATAATTTAAAGCATTCTTCTGCACAATTTGTTTTAAGAAACATAAATGCTAAAATTAATTATGATTTGAATGCTTAAAATTTCTACTCTCCATTGTCTCAGAAACTTGCAATGGAGCATATCATTGCATAATCTGTTTGACTTTCTCTTCCACTAACCTAGTTTTCAATTCTTTCCAGGAACAACAATGATATTAAGGGGGCTCCTGGTATTGCTGGTTCTCAAAGCTTTGAGTGCATATGTGGTAGCAGAAAGAGAAACGTATGTGGTACACATGGACAAGACCAAGATCAAAGCTTTAGATGCCTCTCTTGGCACTTCCAAAAGATGGTACAAAGCTATCATCGAATCTCTCACTGAATCATCAGCTCATGACGAAGTAGAGCAAGGCCCACAAACATCGTCTCCTGAACTACTTTACGTGTATGAAACTGTCTTTTCTGGTTTTGCTGCCAAGCTCTCAAAGCAACAACTTGAATCCTTGAGGAAAATGGATGGCTTTCTCTCTGCCACCTCGGATGAAATGCTAGAGCTTCATACAACACATTCGCCTCAGTTTCTTGGCCTTAAACAGGGTAGTGGCCTCTGGAATGCTCAAAATTTAGCTTCTGATATAATAATTGGCGTTGTTGACACGGGAATATGGCCCGAGCACATTAGTTTTCGTAGCTCGGGCATGTCGCCTGTTCCCCCTCGTTGGAAAGGAAAATGTCAGGCAGGCACAAAATTTAGAGCTTCAAACTGTAACAGAAAGCTTATAGGTGCAAGAGCATTTTTCAAAGGGTATGAGGCCATTGCTGGAACAATTAATGAAACATTAGATTACAGATCACCTCGTGACTCAGATGGGCATGGAACACATACGTCTTCGACTGCAGGAGGTAATCTTGTCAAGGGTGCAAACACTTTAGGGTTGGCCAAAGGCTCAGCTGCAGGCATGAGGTACACAGCAAGAATTGCAGCTTATAAAGCTTGCTATCTATTAGGATGCGCCAGCTCGGATTTATTAGCTTCCATCGAACAAGCAGTCGAGGATGGGGTGGACGTGCTGTCACTTTCTCTGGGAGGCGCCTCAAAACCATATTACAAGGATAATATAGCCATTGCTTCATTTGGTGCAATACAAAATGGAGTTTTTGTTTCATGCTCAGCAGGCAATTCAGGGCCTTCTGATTCCACGGTTGCCAATGTGGTGCCATGGATTATGACGGTTGCTGCTAGTTATCTTGACCGTAGTTTTCCAACTCAAGTTAAACTTGGTAATGGACAAGTTTTCACAGGGGCATCATTGTATTCTGGCAAGGCTACCAAGCAATTGCCTTTGGTGTATGGAGAAACCGCCGGTGGTGGAGTTGCCAAGTTTTGCATCAGCGGCTCACTCTCTCGAAGATTTGTTCAAGGTAAAATCGTTATTTGTGATCAAGGAATCAATGGCAGATTCCAAAAGGGAGAGACAGTGAAAATGGCAGGTGGAGCTGGCATGATATTGGCAAACACTGACGATCAAGGAGATGAACTTATTGCTGATCCATACATCTTGCCAGCCACATCCCTTGGTGCTTTAGCAGCCAATGCCAGCAAAAACTACGCGAGCTTCAGAAACAATGCGACAGCTTCAATTGAGTTTATAGGGACGGCATATGGAAATCCTGCGCCGGTTATGGCTGCATTTTCCTCCCGGGGTCCAAGTGTAGTTGAACCTAGCATAATCAAGCCAGACATAACTGCACCAGGAGTGAACATTTTAGCCGCATGGCCACCAAATATTAGTCCAACACAGCTCAAAAGTGACAAAAGAAGAGTCCAATTTAACATAATTTCTGGCACTTCTATGTCTTGTCCCCATGTTAGTGGCCTAGCTGCACTATTGAAGTCTGTTCACAAGGATTGGTCACCGGCAGCCATAAAATCAGCCTTAATGACAACTGCTTATGTTCATGACTCCGAAAATGCTCCAATATCAGATGCTGCTTCTGTAAACTCAACATCAGCTACCCCTTTTGCATTTGGTTCCGGCCATGTTGATCCAGAGACTGCTTCTGATCCCGGCCTAATCTATGACATTTCGACAGATGGTTACCTAAATTATTTGTGTAGCCTAAACTACAATTCAACACAAATAGCCCTATTTGCCGGGGAGAATTTCACTTGTCCAGACTCTGCTGATCTTCAACCTGGTGACTTAAACTACCCGTCATTTGCAGTCGTTTTCAAAACGAATGCTCAAAATGTTACAGCAGCATACAAGAGAACAGTCACAAATGTTGGGACTCCTGCAAGTACTTATGTTGTACATGTAACAGAGCCTAAAGGGGTGAACATCATTGTTGAGCCAGAAGTCATGAAGTTTCAGGAAATCGGCGAAAAGTTGAGCTACAAAGTGAGTTTGATTTCAACAGGCAGAAGTGCTGTTTCATCTAATTTCTCATTTGGCTCTTTAGTATGGATTTCCCAAAAATATTCAGTTAGGAGTCCTATTGCAGTCACCTGGCAATAGTCTGTCTTTGTATAAGAAAATCATTTCAAACTAATCCCATTTTCAGAATTTAATGCATGTTTCAAGATTAAAGTAAGATTTATGTACTTCAGGAAAATGTGCTAATGTTACATTACATATCTAAGCGATTTTCTGGATTTTCAAAAATCTAGTCATTGAACTTCAAATTTCAAGCCATGATTTGTCAGCCATGATTACAGTGTAAAAAAAGGAAATATTTTATGATAAACAAAATATCAGTAAAATTTGAAAAGCTCTTAAGAGTAATTTTTTCGAGGGTTGTGGGCTGTCCATTAGAGAAATTTAAGCGTTCGAAGGCCAGAATTAGTTCAACGGATATGCGACAAATAACAGAAAATGGGATAGAGAAGTCAGCAATAGATTTCTCTCTCTCAACACTTTCATCACAAACCATTTACTTATTTGAAAAGCAACATTCTACTATTTGAGATGAAGAAACTTCAATCATTATTCTGAAAAAGATATTTGAACACTTTACGCTTTTGTTATTTTTGAAACTATTTCTTATACAAGTTAAACAAATGCTCTTCAATATGAGTGGTAAATGGGTTAAAATTAGGACCGGAATCACCCACCCAAGTTGCCCAACTTATTTGGTACATCTCCAAAAGTTGACCCTTAAAAATTGCTAAGTTTCCATAAATGTACTTTGACTATAACATCAAAAATTTCGTCCCAAATCCAACTAATGATGCACTCTCTCTATTATGTCCCGTTTGGTAGAGATTGAAATCAGATTTTTAATAAATTTTGATAAAAGTTCGTGAAATGTATTGTTGTAAAGTTGTGAATGCCCGTTTGATTAAAATTAATGGTTAACTTTGACTTGAAATTTTAATAGTATTTTAATTCAAATCAAACAGGGCTTTGATAGCAGCCAATTAGAGAGCTCCACGTACATCAAATCCCTAACCTCCTAATCTGTCCAACCTAAGAATCTCCGAAGCATTGCATCATGGCATTCTGGAAACCGGGATTCACCCGGTAGCTAATTTCTCATCTTCATCGAAAGTTCTACAAAGGGAAGGAAATCGTCAATACGCGTTACTTATAGAATGATCGCAGAACTGTCTGTCTGTTCATAATCTTGATTTTCTTCTTTTGGGCTTAGAATTTCGCAGAATTTATTATAGAGCATTCACATTATTAAGTTACTTTTTATTTCAATCCCACTTTCTGAATTCAATATGAATCCAAGCTCAAGAGGTAATCAATAATCCGAAAAATTAACAAAAGCCCCCCATTTAATCTTTCTGTATTGCCTTCTATTGAAAAAAAAAAAAAAGAGGAAGAAGAAGATGCTTTCTTGTCTTGACTTCTACCTTTGCCTGTATTAGAATTGCCTGTTCATTACTTGTCTAATGGATTGAGTAAAGGACCTTTTCTGGCGTCAAGAAGGTTGGTTCCTTTTTCATTCTTTTGAGGTCGTTTGATCAAATAGAGATTTGAGTGTATATTGAAAAGAATCAGAAGTTAAGAAATAGTTGTGTATATTAATGGATAACAATAATTACCATTCATCTCCATCATCATACCCATATAACCTCGGATATGGCTACCCTCATGTGCCACCACCTTCAAATCAACCATATCCACCTCACAATTCTGTTCCATTCCCTACTTCTCCAGCTCCAGGTCCATATCCATATCCACAACATTCCCATTATCCACCACCTTACAACAATTCTCATTCTGTCACTCCAAGTTATCCATATCCAGGTCCACCACCATCACCCCCTCAGTCGGGGCCATTAGAGTACAGTTACCCCCCACCATCTTATTCTGGCCCGCCTCATTATCCATACCACAGATATCCAGCTCCTCCTCCAACATCTGCCTGGCCTCAGTCTACCATCCAAACATTTGGTAGTTTCCAATATGGTTCATCCCATTACCACCACCATCAGTATTCTGGAGAATTCCAGCCTCCGGATAACCAGTCCGAGACTCCACCTAGACTTAGTATTAGCAGTGAATACTCTATCCACCATCATTACCAAGATAGTTCATCGTCTGTGGGTGGTTCTACAGTGAATTATGACCGTCTTGATGATAGTTGCCCTGGTTACCCTCCACTTTACCCACCCATCGACAATCTCATGGCAAATGTGCACTTATCTGATAGTCACCATATGGCTTCTGCCCCTACCTCCCCTTCATCCTTATCAGTGCCTATTTCCCCTCAATCTGGACTACCAGCTAAAATGCATAATGGGACCGGGACTACGTATGGACATCCTAATACCTCCTTTTCAAGTTGGGAGACATCTTCTATGGGCTGGGCAGAGTCCCCTTCTCATCCTATTTTGCCGCATTTGACCTCAAATGCTGATTCATCCCACAGTCAGAATATGCAGGTTATGCTTGTTCCATCTCATAAAGTGTCTTTGAAAGTTTTGCTCTTGCATGGGAATTTAGATATTTGGGTCTATGAAGCAAAAAACCTTCCAAACATGGATATGTTTCACAAAACTATTGGGGACATGTTTAACAGATTACCAGGGAATATGAGCAGCAAGATTGAAGGGCAAATAAACTGTAAGATTACAAGTGATCCTTACGTCTCCATCACAGTAGCAGGTGCTACGATTGGAAGGACTTACGTGATAACAAATAATGAAAATCCTGTTTGGAAGCAACATTTCAATCTTCCTGTTGCTCATTCCGCCGCTGAAGTGCTCTTTGTTGTGAAGGATGACGATGTCGTGGGATCACAGTTTATAGGGACAGTCTCTATTCCGGTGGAGCATTTATATGGAGGCACAAAAATTACAGGGTTCTTTCCAGTCCTTGGTAATAATGGGAAACCTTGCAAGTCTGGAGCTGTTTTGAGTCTCTCAATTTGTTATACTCCAATGGAGCAATTGAGCATTTACCACCATGGAATTGGAGCCGGTCCTGATTATAACGGAGTTCCTGGGACGTATTTTCCGCTTAGGAGAGGCGGAATTGTCACCCTCTATCAGGATGCTCACGTACCTGATGGATTCCTCCCAAATTTGAAGCTTGATAATGGGATGAAATATGTGCACGGGAAATGCTGGCGGGAAATCTTTAATGCAATATGTCAAGCTCGATTTTTGATTTATATTGCTGGATGGTCAGTGTGGCACAACGTTAGACTAGTTAGGGACGATAATTCTGTGTCAGGTTGCACTCTGGGAGAACTTCTGAAGTCAAAGTCACGGGAAGGAGT
Source organism: Fraxinus albicans (assembly GCA_903798335.1). Taxonomy (NCBI): domain Eukaryota; kingdom Viridiplantae; phylum Streptophyta; class Magnoliopsida; order Lamiales; family Oleaceae; genus Fraxinus; species Fraxinus albicans. Next base: position 6,645 of record CAIGRM010172881.1, read on the forward strand.
GAGGGTGCTGCTTCTGGTATGGGATGATCCTACGTCAAGAAGCATACTTGGGTACAAAACAGTAAGCATTTATCTTGTAGTAAATGAGTGAATTTCTATATTATCAAGATGCATGCCTGGGGATTAATAGGGATTGATCAGAATCTTTATATATTTTTTATGTTTGTCTACATATATCCAAGAGATTGAGGTCATATTTGCTATTTAAGATACAAATGTCTCTGGGCAATACAGGGATACCCATTGGAGCAAGTATAGAAATGCTTTAGGACATATTTCTTTTGTAGTCAAATGGTCCTGAAGACAAGTTTAGTTTTCTGGTGCTTGTCCAATCGAATTTGATTTAGTTAACCATTAAATTAAAACCTTCCATGGCTATTTATTAAAAGAGAAAAAGGAAAGAAAATAAAGAAAGAACCTTTTAAACTTACGAATTAACAGCATCCTTTTTTTAGAATTTATAGTCTCCATTTGCCGTTCAGTTATGATTTTCGTTCATAGTTTTTATGGGAATTTAGAGGCTTACTTACCTTGAATGTGTCTATAGATTCTAGAGTCTTTGTTATTATGTGATTGAAAATGTTTATTCTTCACTGTGTTCATTTTTCAGTTTTCAAAATGAAATTCTTATTAATACTTATATGCAGGATGGAGTCATGCAAACTCATGATGAAGAAACTCGTCGTTTCTTCAAACATTCTTCTGTGCAAGTGCTGCTTTGTCCTCGAGCTGCTGGGAAGCGCCACAGCTGGATGAAGCAGAGGGTATGTTAACTGTTCATTATTTTGGGATGATCACATGTATATAGTCAGATGGGCTCGCTGTATTTTATGTAAATTTATGTATTTTTTGGGCTATTTTGGTAAGAGAAATTGGAAACTTTCGGTTTAACTTTATTTTATTGAGTACTTATGAGTATTGGAGGGGACAGGTGGTCCCCTATCTTTTTCATACATTTTGTTTGGGCATTTTGTGTTTTATTTCAGGTTAGTTTAGTCCATATTACGGGGGGAGATGCTGCTGGAATTTTGTTAAATATTTTACAAGTACTATTCAAGTCACATTTAACCTTGATGATCGGTCTGGCACCTAGTTGGTATCTATCATTGGCACATGTCAAGTCTTGGGTGTCTTGTCTATTTTCTCCGGTGGATGTTGAGTTCTATGTCCCTTATAGAAGTGTCATATTATTGTAATTTCTCATCCCTTATCTAACAGAAATCTTCTACTAAAATGCATAAACAATTCCAAATTGCAACATTACAATTGATTAGGATGCACCTATAGAGTTGAGGCAAAAATGGGGTGATGAATTGTATATACGTGCAAATACTTCATGAGCTCAGAAGAACATTTTTTTGGGATAGAAACTACCTTCTGAGTTTTGATCAGTGATTATCTGGTTTTGCAGTTATTTCCTTAGTCTTTTCCAATCAATTTCTCGTTTAGAATTTTTTTGGTTATACATACATTTCCCAATGTTTTTTATTATGGTTATTATTGCATTTCATAGTACATTAACCGTATATGGAGTAGCACATCATGTATAGAAAATATTCCTGAAATCCCCATTTCATAGTTTCGATCTTTTACGTGTTATCTACATACAGTTTCTGAATGTGAAAATGAATCTTTAGTTGTATTAATGTCTAATTTTTTAATGATTAGGAAGTTGAAGTCATTTACACCCACCATCAGAAAACTGTGATAGTGGATACTGACGCTGGAAATAATAGAAGAAAAATCATTTCATTTCTTGGAGGGCTAGACTTGTGTGATGGGCGATATGATACTCCTCAGCATTCTCTATTTAGGACACTGCATACTTGGCACTCTGATGACTATCACAACCCTACTTATACGGTAATTATTTTTCTTACTCAATTTGGTCCTTGTGCACATCATTTTGTACAATAGTTCAATGTTTTTAAATTACAATTTTGTTCCTTACAGGGTAATGTTTCTGGTTGTCCAAGAGAACCATGGCATGACTTGCACTGTAAAATCAATGGCCCAGCAGCATATGACGTTCTGACCAATTTCGAGGAACGGTGGTTGAAGGCTTCAAAGCCCCACGGGATAAAAAAATTGAAGATGTCATATGATGACGCTTTGCTCCGAATAGAAAGAATACCCGAAATACTAGGAATTTCCGATGCTCCTTGTGTAAATGATGATGATCCTGAAGGTTGGCATGTTCAGGTAAACTAGTGCCAAGGAGTTGTTTGAATTGCAAAGCATTAGAAACTATAAACAGAACGTGAAACAAAGACTGAACTAAATTATGTAACCAGTATAATTGCTTTCTCTCATAATTACGGAGAGGAAGACCCAATTTATGAGAAACTACAAAAGAAAAGGTTCTACACTATTTATGCAACCAAATTTATAGGGAAATAATCATACGTGATTTTGAAATATGACTATCATGGAATTGTTGGGATTGCAAAGTTGCATTGGACGGACAATGTGCTAATTGTTTGTACTATTCTTTTGTGCAGGTGTTTCGTTCAATAGATTCAAATTCTGTCAAAGACTTCCCGAAGGATCCTAAAGGGGCTACATTAAGGGTGAGCTAATTTAAGTAACACTCTTTACTCTGAAATTTATTGGTTTACAAATGCCTCTCTAAAAATTAATCTTGTTTTTATGCAACAGAACCTGGTTTGTGGGAAGAATGTACTTATAGATATGAGCATACATACAGCATATGTAAAGGCCATCCGTGCTGCTCAACATTTCATTTATATTGAAAATCAGTACTTCATTGGGTCCTCATACAACTGGAGTCAATATAAGGATGTTGGTAAGGAACAGTTTTCACATGTTGTATTTTAATTAATAATATCCGAAGCTAGCAAGTTGTTTATTTTACTACATGTCCGTCTGTTTCATTGTTGAAGCATGTATGACCTATTATACCTGGCCTGCCACGGTTAATCTATTTTGTAATCCCATTTGTGGACTTTTTATCTCGTGGACCTAACTCTTCCTGGGTTTTGATGATTTAGTCATCTATGGTGACAATTTAACTGCCCATCTAAAGATGGTGACTTGTGTTGGCATATTCTCTAGATGACCTCCCATGTGCAAACGTGAAAAAAAAATCTATTTTCTGCAGGTGCTAATAATTTGATTCCAATGGAAATTGCCCTCAAAATCGCTGACAAAATAAGAGCACATGAGAGGTTTGCAGCATATATTGTCATTCCAATGTGGCCAGAGGGTAATCCAACGGGTGCTGCTACACAAAGAATTTTGTTTTGGCAGGTGTGCTCTAGTTGCTTGATGCATTCAATAAATTTCAAAGTTACATCATCCATTCATTTTCCATCACATACTAGAACATGCTTTAAAACATACGATCAAAGCTTCTTTGGACTTCTAGAGTGATTGCAATTTATTTTTTGATTGAATTTACTACTGATATAATAGAAAACAATTATCTTATAACAAGCATATCACTCTAAGTTATCTCATCAGTAGGTTTTATTAACACAATTTTTTATTTTTTGGCCGATATTCTAGAATAAAACAATGCAAATGATGTACGAGACTATTTACAAGGCTTTGGTAGAGGTAGGACTTGAGGATGCGTACTCACCACAAGATTATTTGAACTTCTACTGTCTTGGCAATCGTGAGGCTCTTGATGTCGGTAAACCAACTGAGAGTCACAATGCAGCAAACAGTCCTCAGGTATAATGCTTTCTGGGTGATATATATTGGCATATACCTTATTAAGAATCCTGATTATTCTTCAATCTTGTAGTCTAAGAAAAACTTTTGTTTGTTCTATAATTTTGGTTAGAACAGAACAAACTATGTATGAGACTTTATCCAGATAAGTTATATTTTTATGTTGTCCAATACAAATTGTAAATATGGGTGCTTATTTTGGCCTCTAAATTTGCTTGCTTTCGAGGTATTTTATTATTTGAGAATTTTGGTGTCAATATATACGCAAGTTTCTATAACTTTTTTGTTTCAGGGACTCAGTCGGAAAAACAGAAGATTCATGATATATGTCCATTCCAAAGGAATGATAGTAGATGATGAGTATGTCATATTGGGGTCTGCAAATATCAATCAACGGTCCTTGGAGGGTACTAGGGACACTGAGATTGCTATGGGAGCCTATCAACCTCATCACACATGGGCAAGAAAACTATCGAGTCCACGCGGACAGGTAACATAAAGTGTATTTCAAAAATGGTGCTGCTTAATCTTAAATATCAGTAGGTTAAGCAGATCAACTAAGGCATATAAACTGAGATCTCCAAATGCTTTCCATGAACTGAAACATTTTAACATAAGACACTAATCCTCCTAGTAACAGAGAGAAGTTCAGAATACTGGCTTGTCACTAAATATGTAGGCCATAATAAGAGGAAGCTGGGTATATTCCCTTTTCTCAAAAAATAGGCTATCCAAATTTTTAGGATCTTCAATTCTCAACTTTAACCTTGTGGGAAACAAGAATGACAGAGAATTGAATCCTAGATACTTCATCCTATGTGGCCGACCATGTCTCAGAACATGAAAAATTGAAATGCTTTTTTCATAAAGCAAATGATTTGACTTCCATTGAAGAAGTCCATATAAATGTTCCTCCATTTTTTTTTCACTGAATTTCACCATCTGAACCTCTGACTGTATCTGGAAATGAATATCTGTAGATATATGGATATAGAATGTCTCTTTGGGCTGAGCATCTTGGAGTTTTAGAGGACTTTTATACTCGGCCAGAGTCTGTAGAATGTGTCCGAAAGGTCAGATCAATGGGTGAGGCAAACTGGAAGCAATTTAAATCTAATGAGATATCGGAAATGAGAGGACACCTTCTGAAGTATCCAGTTGAAGTTGATAGGAAGGGCAAAGTGAACCCCCTCAATGGATGTGAGACTTTCCCTGATGTTGGAGGAAGTATAGTTGGCTCATTCATTGCCATTCAAGAAAACTTGACGATCTAAATTCTCTAATATCCGAGTCATGGAGCACGTCAAGCATTCTATCCGTATGATACTGGGAATCAATTTTGAAGAAGGTATTTCCTTCTCGGGGCTATAGTTTTTTTGTCGTGAAGAGAGAGAAGTGATCGGTCACTTCAATAGAAATTGTAATGTGAACTTTATTTTCTTACTTGATGTACATTATAACCGATTCTTTGAAAACCCGCAAGTGCATGGGATCGTGGTCAAGTAATAAAATGATGAGTAGAGTGTCGAACCCGCGAGGATTATGTGTTGATCGAATTAAAATTAATTACACCTTTAATCGAATAACTAACAAATTTTGTGATTTTTCTATACTAATTCATAAATTATCAATTAAACTAAAGAAAATAAGTAAATGTGTTTTCAAATACGTTAGTATTGTTAAAATGTCGAATCCCCCTTATTATTCCATTTTTAGTGTACCAATTAAAGTGATAATTTGAAATCATTCATGTTGGTCAATATTCCTAATTTAATTGAAAGTCTATCTCGATAGCGATCAAATATATTCCCTTCACGTAGCTCTTCTATCTCTCGATGAAAGATAAAAAGATACAAATATGATAAATGTATTGAGTGTTATAACACCTATTGAAATCATATAAAGTATGGATGTATATCTCTATCCTCTATTGAATCTTACAATATTTATCATATTGTGTTTAAACCATATTGTCTCTTTTGATAACAATACATCAACAAATCAAACCAAATTAAAGTCAAAAATAATTAATTAAAAACTAAAAATATCATAACAACGGTTTATCTCATCCTAACAATGTATAAAATTAGCTTAACATATCGAAATTATAAGAAATCATATTTAAGTGGAAAGACATAACTAGGATTTTTTATAAATTGAGAAAATAAAGATGAATATTAAATCTCTTCAACGGGTTCTTGATGAATATACACTTGCGCATTCTCTTCTTTGTCTAAAAAAAGTTTAAATCTTCACTTGGTTGAATTCTCGCAAATCCCCTTCAATTCTCTCACAAAAATTATGAATTTTCCTCCGTTGATGATAATAATTGATGACTATTGAAGTATAATCTGTATATGAGAGGTCTCTAATATGTATTCTACTATTAGGTATTTGTAGGAGTAGAAAATTGGATGAAATCACTTCTACATTGGTTTCCAAAAGAGTTCCAATTGAATAAGGAAAGTTGTCTTCGCATTGGATTTTTTTTTTTTATCTCTGCACAGTAATCAGTATTTTGATCACAACTTTCTCTCCCAATATCAAAATGCGTTGAAAAACTAACTCAAATAGAAACAACTTTTCTAGAAGTATAATTTTTCCAATTCGGACGTTTACTATGCCAAAAATGGTTCTCAATATTCGGCTAAAAATCTGAAATATAATTTGTGCGATTGAAAATTAATTTTTATAATATTTTGATCATATTCCATTTCTTTCTGAGTTATAATTTCATTCAATTGTCTCCTAACAATTTTCAAAGTATTGTCTTGTGATCCGAATCAGCTATTGAATATTTACAATTTAATTCTCAAACTTTGGACTTTGCCTTTTTTCCTTGATTTTTCATTTGTTTCTTCCAATTCCTCATTGAGTTTTACATATATAACATAAAACACAACAATATAAAATATATTTTATCAAAGAATTATCAAATATTGATATTTTAGACCCCGAATAAGTGTATAAATTACACTTATCAATAACCTCACAGTCCAACTTTTATTGAATCATCAGACAGTTGTAATTAGCATAGTAATGAAGATTAGAGTTATAGAAGGATTTTGGTTTTGTCACTCGTCTGTTTTTTGTCAATTTGTTTAGAATAATAGAATGTTTTACACCTCGTCTGATGACTCCAATCTATGAAACATCTTGAGATGTTTTAATCCTTTCTTGAAACAGAATCAGCAGTCTCATGAAAGATGAGAGTCTGGATTCATCCTGGGAAAGCAGACAATTTTGCAGGTTTAAAACTCTCGTGTCTATTGCTGTTTTTCTCCATAATTTGGTGTCAATCACATTGAGGTTAAAGCAAGCATATCGAGTACACATCCAAGTGCCAATGGTAATAATCTATGAATACCAATGATGACAATCTGGTTCAGCTGGAAGACGATGTTTACTTGAGTGTAACTCCATGAGACAATTACATGCTTTACACATCGAGTCTGTGGATCCACTTCTACTCGAAGAACTAGTTGTGCAATTTCAGGCACATCTACAGATCCTTGAAGCTCCAAACTTGCAACAGCTTGTTGGTTTTCTCTATTCCCTTCCAACATATTTCTGACCAGATTACCCTCTCCTTCGAGAATGGAGTATCTTCATCAATGACACACTGTTGTAAAAACAGAAGGATCCCATTCTGCTCTCTTATTTTGTCCTGAATGTGCTTCCTACAGCAAGCACAATTTCCAACAATGGCCACAACATCTCTCCGGAAACCTTTATAAGGGCAACACTTGGTGTCGGTAGATGATGTGGTTCTCAGTTGGTCTCATCTTCAATATTGCTGGAGGCTCGAGTTCTCTAATCAAGCTTATAAGCAACTAATTAAGTCCAGAGGATGCCAGCATATCCACCACATCTCCTGAAATATCCTTCTTAGACCCTTCAGCACTGAAAATGATTGACTTTAGATATAACACCATCATAGTTCTCCGCTGCACCAACTTGGGATAATTTTGAGAAAACCGATGAGAAGTATGATTCTTCCAGGCAAATTCTTGAGAGAAGCAATTTCAGCCACTTTACACTAGCTAACCTTTCGAGCTGGCCAACAGAAGCTTTTCTTCACCCAGACTCTCTCTAGCGCTAACAGTGACAATAAATCGCTGCCATTTGCCAGGATGTAGAACTCAGACAGCTTTGGATGGGGCACAGTAATATAACGTCGTTGGCATAATGTCATCAGTCTTTTAAACAAAGGTTGATGCCAGTTCATTGTAAGAGCACCAATACATTATTCTTCTTCGACTGGGGCGAGCCATGGCACGTAGTAGAAAGTATACACAGGTTTATTCGTGCTCACCTCCTAAATTCTTCAGAATCAAGAATTCGCAAGTACAGCCCCTTTCTCGCAGTAATAATAATTTTGTTTAAAAGATGAAAAACGGGTTAGTAAATAAACAATACCGGGTCTGTGGAATAACAATTCAGGAGAACTATGTCATAGGTTTTGGTACCATGGTTTCATTAGTTAGCTGACCTTTTATTTACAAGTGCCAATGCTTTACCCGGTGTCACTTCCAGGTGCAAGAAAGAAATCTTTAAATTTATAGATTCGACTTCGACTTAGTAAATTTCTGTTGCATTCAGAGATTGGCTCAGGATGCCTACCAAAACTTACATTCTACTCTCAGATAATCATGTCAATCGAAGAATCAATAATATAAAGTCTGTGTGGTCATTAGTCAAATAACTGCAGCTCCTTTCGACTTTAGGTCATGTTTGCATCCACCGTGGTTTTATAGTTGGAGGGCAAAGTCACGGCAAGCAACATTATCCCGTGCAAGTACTAAATTGTTGTCAGAAAACCAAAATGTTGCAATGTTCAATTCTTTATGCCCAAATTCACCAATAAATTGAGTGCAAAACTCCAGCTCATGAACCGGACATGTAGGTGTATCGCGTCTGGGCTCCAGTAATAAGTTCAACGAGTTTCTCTGCACATATCAAGAAAGCTTTTGAGTTCAAACAAGTAAAAACAGTGCAGTGCACGTAGTATACAACATTGAACCTACCAGTAAGAAGCCCGACAACGGGAACCGGTTCTAGTAGCTTTTGAGTACTATCAAGTCTCTGCCTGAAAATTTTAATGAGCGTTAGCACTCTATTCTCTTCCATACACGAAATCATAGAGAAGGAAGTGAAAAAGAACAAATGTAGTACCATGAGAAATGCTGTATTACCTGGTATACTTTGAAAAACATGGATCTCTCATAAGGTAAAGTGCCAACAAGAGCTTTCGCCTTTTTAACTG
>CAIGRM010172902.1:0-10303 GCA_903798335.1 Fraxinus albicans
TTTGTGATAATCAAGAAATATACCGTGAACGATTCGTGTGTATCTATATCCTTAATATAAAAGAGACGTCGTCAAAATTTTTCATTTCAAAATTACATAACAAAAATATCTTGGTTTCGTGCAATAAGCTTATGTCATTGTAGGCAAGCAGTATGTCTTCGACTTACAATACCAAAAAAATATGCTTACTCCTACTGAACTATTGATATACTCAATCATGAACTGAATTCATCTCAAAACCAAATGATATAATTATTTGATAAAATTTGTGATACCATTAAGAGAAATCAGCTTAAAGCCCATAGATGTATTTATTTAATTTATAAACCATCGGATATAGTTTAAGATCAAAATATGTCATAAATGCAATAATTGTCATAAAAGAGTCTTTCATAAAAATAGGAGAAAAATTCTCTTTAATGTCAATGCCTTCATTTTGAGTAGAGTCATTTGTAAGAAGACGAATATCATATCTCTCCACGTCATCATTCGAATCCCTCTTGGCTTTAAATATCCAGTTACAACAAATGGATTTCGCACCTTCGACAATGCGATGAGTTCCTAAACATCATTGTTACTTATGAACTTTATCCCTTTATGCATGACATCAGACTTCTCTTTAGAACTATTCCTTTACATGGCTTGCTGAAAGTTGATCCATCAATTCTTCTTCCATCAATCCAAGTCATCCTTATATTCTTGGAGAAAGATTATAGAGTTATCCGGAATTGCATTTCTCCCTTTTATAGTGGATTTTCTTAATGGCATTTGTTCTTGAGGTTATTGAGATTGTTTTTTTGGAACAATCATTGATCCGAAATTGCTTCTTGAACAAGATTTAGTGCAAAAATTTGTCACTAGTTCCGATCATTGTCAATTGCAACAGAAGAAATATACATATATTCTTCATCCAAGACAAAATCATTAACCTTATAACCTTATCTCCCTTGACAAACTCTACATCTTCAAGAAATTAGACATTTCCCGTTTCGAAAATTGATCTAATAGTATGATTTTTTTAAAAAATTTGTAAGCCCTTAACTATTGTTTTACTTGGAACTTCATTCAATCTTTAGTACTTCTACCTAGAGAAATTCTGATTTACTGTGGGACGATTCCACATTCCTCTATGAATGTAAAAAAAAGTCCGGGACGTTGTTCTCCCGATTAGTCGTATCTGTTATAGTATTCACATTTAAGTTAAGACCTGACTTATCATAGTTGTTTTTTTTTTTTAACCTCAACCTTGTATATCTTGAATATGTTCCATGCTTGAGATTTCTCATAAATGAGATATAGGTAGTCATAATGAGAAAAATTCGTTTATGAACATACTAAATTATTGTTGACCATAATCATATATATAGTTTTCATATGTGTTTGGTCCATCGTCAAATACAACTCTAATGGATCCGGTCTTTATACATGCAATCTGACTCACACTTTATTTAGATGCCTTAAGTCTAACAATTAGTTTTTTTATTATATCACTTTACTTAATCTCAATTTTATGATAATATTATACACAATTAATTACGTGTGTAGGCCGACAATGATAAATTAATAAAAAATCTAACACGAGATACCTTTCACAATAGGCTACCTCGCTCACCGCTTCCCGAGGACCTATGCCACTTGCATATGTAAAGCACTTGGCAAAACTATGGTCGATGATGTAGCTTGTCAAAGAAGACGTTAACTCGATAATGGAAATACAAATCCAACGTCACTTTCTAATGGGACACGGGAATTAGACTTTTTATCTTTATTATCAATATTGACATTTTTAGAATTCTGAATGAAAAGTTGGAACAATGGTGACAAGAAAAGATACAAATCTTATGATTAAAGTCCTTTAATTTGAACGTTTTAAATTTAAGGGTGTATTTGAGCCACATTATTTTGAAAGAATGTATTTTGGAATAGTAGATTGATAGAGAATGTGTGGCTGAAAAAGAAGGAAAAATTATTGATATAATGAAAAATATTATTTTATTGAAAAATGTGTGGTTAAAAATGAGTAAAATAATGAGAATAAAAATATTAATGTGGGTCAAACTGGGACTAAAAAAGTATGCTCAACATTATTCTTACTTCTAAAATTCAAAATCTACACAACACACACACGCGCCACCTTCGTCAGCACCATCCCTTGGCAATAAAAATCAAATTAGAAAAATATGAAAAGTGGAGATAGAGATTTGGAAAGGGAAAAGTGAGAAAGAGAGAGATGAGGAATGGGAAGCGAGGAAGAAGGAATGGGCAGGAACGAATTCTGACCAGGAGGTGTGGGGTTGAAAGATGTAAATTACTATAGAATGAGAATGAAAAATATAGTCCCAAAAAATTGAACAAGGGATTAGATTCGCCCATCATCGTTCCAATACCAATGGTCGTCCCAAAAAATTGAACAAGGGATTAGATTCGCCCATATTCAACTGACATATTATAGTACCAAAAGCAATGATTGATTGACCAAATCCTCTGGAACTAAAAATGTTAAATGGGGTAAGCTAGCTTACTCAACAAAGTATAGCTTGACTCGTCCCTTGGTGGAGCATCGCTCGCAACTTGCAATAGTTTTTCTTTTTACAAAACTTTCATATTTCTCTATATCGATGAATCGGCTCGTGAGCTGTGGCAAGTCGCAAGCATGAGCCAGCTCAAATGGTCAAGTCGTTGTTCCACTCCTCCATCTACTCCTTGGGTGAAATCGACATTGATGTAGATTCTTATCAATCCATCCTTCACGTTTTATTGCATAGTAAATTGGCATTTCGTTTGGCAAAGTTTATAAATCATTTAAAAATAGTCAAATTTCATTTTCAATCATACATTTTAATAGATTTATATGTATTATTTACCAATTATTTTTATTTATTTATAAATTAAACCATTTATAAATTTTTTTACGAAGATTAAAATTTTGTTGTTAATGGCCAATATGCTCAATCTGTCATTGAAGAACAAAATTGAAAGTTATGGGATGATACTATAAATAAAATTAGAATAGGGGATAAGTTGGATATAAACCATAATGAGGAGCTAAAGCTGAAATTTTTTCATTTCATGAATCAAACCCTCAATCCCCACTCTCTTTCTCGTCTTCTCCGAAGAGAAATAGAGCGAGTAAAATCGGAAGAACTCAGGTGAAATGGGTCGCAAAAAGGGAGTATACTTCAGCGACGAGGGCGCCCCGGATGACTTCGATCCGGATAACCCGTACAAGGACCCGGTGGCCATGCTGGAGATGAGAGAGCATTTGGTGAGGGAGAAGTGGATCGACATCGAGAAGGCCAAGATTCTCAGAGAGAAAGTGAAGTGGTGTTACCGTGTAGAGGGAGTCAATCACCTCCAGAAGTGCCGCCACCTCGTCCAACAGTACCTCGACGCCACTCGCGGCGTCGGCTGGGGCAAGGACCACCGCCCTCATTCCCTCCATGGTGCCTTCCTTTTTCCCCGTGTTGATTTGGGCTTTTTTGGATGAATTGATTTTGTGTGATATATAATTGGTTTGGGTTGTGACTTGTAGGTCCAAAGGCCGAGGCCGAGGCCGAATGAGTGACTGGTTGACTGAGCTTTGAATCCGAAATAATTTGAGGTATATCCACTGAATGTTTGTTGATCTGTTATTATTATTATTGTCAGTATTGCATTTTCTATGATTTGTGTTATTTTGAATATATATTTGATTATAAAAACGCTGATTTATTAGCTTGGTTTTCCAGAAAGTTGGGACGAAATTGAGATGTCTTTTTCATTACTGAATTGAACCGCTGTATAGTCTCAGATGTGAAATCTGTAATTTTTCATCTTGTTATATTCTGCAGCTCTTAATTTGATTTGTGAATCTTGAATAGCTAGGTAATGGTATTAGCTAGGTAATGGTATTAGCTAGGTAATGGTATTCTTTGCCGAATATGAAATAACACCACCAACCCCTCCTCCCTCCCCAAAGATAAGCCTTTTTCATTGAGAGGTGTCACCAGTAAGCTCGGCAAGAGCTAACGAAACAAGCAAGCAAGTGAAACCTCTTCCTTACTTTTAAGGTTAATTACTTGGTTTTTTACATGTTCAGTATCAGATCATAGGATTCGATCATATGACTCCCAAACAATACTACCTAGATTGTGACAATTCATAAAGCTAATTTTATGTTGTCTTGATGCTTTGCTTTGGCCAACCACTATCGTCAGCTACTTCTAGCTTCTATAGTTGCACTTCCTTTTTGCTGTAGTTTTACTGTTTTAGTTTGTATTGTTTTTGAATGAACATATTAAACAAAGGTGATTTTATATGGTTGTAGACGTAGGTTTTGCCCCACCGGATGGAGAGTGAATTTTCATAACCTTGGTCCTACATTGGGGTTGCATTGATTGTGATTGAAATTTTTTCCCTCCCTTTCTACGAATATTCTTTCTCCCCACTTTCCAGTTCAATAGCTCTTGATTTCTGCTAATGGAAATGCTAAGCAACTTAACATTTAGCGTAACACTGAAAGAGAGAACCTAAATAAGGGCAATTTCTTTGTCCAGCATGTGCATTGTATTTTATTCTTCTGAAGTTTATTACGAGCTGATGCTATATGGTTTGTTTACTGACATTGATGATGAATTGATCATGGTTTGCCAAAAGGTTGAGTGATTCTTGATGCATATTACGCACTACAACTAGCAGCCCCTTTCTTGTTATTAGTAAAAATTATAAGATAGATTGCTAAAACAAGTTGAGGAAAGGGCATAAAAATGAGCCCACCCCAAGCAGACATTTGCAAAACTGAGTTTTTTTTTCAAATATAGATTCAGTCTTTAACTCTGTGCATGCAAATGTCCTGCTGTAAAAGAGAGTACGCGATGTAGGGCCTTGAGTTAATGTTATGATGAGTTCTACAACCTATCTTTGATTGTAAAGATTGTTGTGGTGCACAATTGTAGTTTCATGTTTTAAAAGGCATCAGTCCTTGGAAATACAATATTCACTCCATAAGTTCAAACTATGTACACACTCTTGAATCAGTTCATCACATCAAATTGACCTTTTTTGCCCAATGACGAACTTTCCTTTTGATAGTCGTAATATGACATGTCAAGTGATCGGTAATTTCCACCAAAAATATGATAATTCGAATCTTTTATGGGAAGTAGGACATGACTACCAACAAAGTTGTTACCAATCTATCTCCTGAATACTCTGTACCATAGTTGTGAAAGTCATATGGTGTACAAACATTGTAGTACTATTTGCTTCCTTTCAACCTGTTACTGGTTTCAATCATTAAGGTGAATCACCTGGAATCAAACTCAAGCAAATCTTATGGCCCCTTCTGAATTATATTTAGTTCTCATTTGATTTGACCAATTTGTATATTTAATTCAGTTAACCACACGTTTTTTTTTTTCATTTTTTACCAAACTTATATTTAACAACTTTAAATCGTTTTAATGAACTCAAAATGTGCTTTTTAAGGGCCATCGGACTCAAAACTGTGAAAACCCACAATTGCTAATGCTCGATAAACAGTTCTGGTTAGTTTCTTTGGGAGTTAAGGCCAAAAAACAGAGCACACAAAATCTTTTGATGCTTTTTTCAATTGCTTTTCTTTTCCTTGGTATTAAATTCTTGCTTTGAATCCCGTTGGACATTCATACTGTTTATATCTTCCCTTTTAAAAAAGCAAATAAGGAGAAACTCTTTAATTCTATGAATTCGCTCGTTCTGCTCATCTATTCCTTATCATATTTTTTGCAGGTGATTGAATTCAGGAAGCCGGCAAATCTAACAGTTTAGTGAGCTCTTTTGCTTCAGTTGGACTGCTATTATCAAGATTATGTCTTTATTTTCATTCAGACGTGTAGAGTCCAACAGTGGGCTGATTTGGTGTTCATACTTGTTTTCTTCTTTACGTTTGAAACTGCTAGTGACCTCAAACATGCAATGCACATATCAAAATGATGCAATTAGTTACTTTATATTTCCGAGATTTGTACTGTGTTAACATTTATCATCAAAATTTGGAAGGCAAAATTACTGATGAAAGTTCTCTTGACTATAATATACAATGTCCTTCAGTCAATTATTACATCATTGGATATCAACAAACATAAACAAATCCAAATTCCTAAGCTAGGAACTTGGCTGTGCAGTGTGTGATTCATGACACTTTATTCATTTGGTAAGAAAAAGAAGACCCTGCAGAGGTTGTTCGCTTGACGAATCGACCTTTCATTCGAGGCCTCTTCTCTGCATTCAATTTCCTAACTTCGTATCGAATTTTCTTTGAGAACAATCTCATTCGTCTCTTTTCCCGGTACCTTGATACTTTTGCTCTTTTTACAGCGTCACTGCTCCACAACCGTCCACTAAGCCCGTCGTATAGATTAGGACCCCCTTCCTGGAAGGTATCCTAAACATTTATATTGATCAAACCATCAATTTAGTTAAATCAAAATATGTCCAATTTTTTGCATAATCTAATTGCATTCAATCTCAAGAAGGCATGAAGATGGTTCATTTATTAATCCCATGAACTGCACACTGCTTTAGGCATTGGTATTAATTTTCTAGTTTCAGCATGTTTGATGGCTGATGCAGATGATGAATTAGATAGCAGGCAATATTCTACATGCAAAGCATACAATTTAAGCTTTTAGACAAAGTGATTCAACAAAGAAAAAAACTTACCAACAAGTCATTAACTTCGAACTGATCAGGTCGAATACCATTCGTCCACGGAGAACCTTGACTAGCCCAAGCGGCGATAACTGCTTCATAGTTGATCCTTAAAAACATCCTCTTAATAACTTCTGCTTCGTTTTGACAATCAATCGTCGTCATCATCTCATTAATGTTAACGGTTCCGATAACCTTATTCTCCTCACCTTCTTCTCCAGTCAATAAGGGAGATTCATAATCAGAATTCCAGTTGAATGTTTCTCTAGCCATATCTAATGCTGGATCTAAATGACACGCTATAACGGCTTTCATTTCATTGTCATCTTCATCGTCCTCAACTTTGACCCGTTTTTCGATTATATCTTCTTCTTTGCTATCCATTCTTCCCAACCCTAATTCAATCTCATGAGAATCCTCAAGTCCTGTTCCTAGTAAACTCTCTACATCGGCCGCGAACTCCGCAAGCTCAGCATCAGAAGTAACAAACTCTTGAAAATCAAAATCACATCCTTTTTCATCATTCTCCGTTGGATTTGATGCTGTAAAAATGTCAGCATCAAGATGGCCGTCAAAAACAGGAACCCTATAAAGAAGATGGTCCTCATTTTCCACTAGAGAAGTCTCTTCACTGTTAATCTCCGGGACTAGAAGAGATGGTTGCAGTAGATTCGACTTCGCCTGTCGTGGAGTTCTAGCCTTTCGAGTGAATCCACGGTACCAAGCCGGTCCCGAATCTTCATTTCCTTTCGCCTTAAAAGATGAGGATTCAAGTCGAACCCTTTTGTGTCGACTAGCCAACTGGTTAGCCGAGTGCACCGATGCATCGCAAGATTGGCATAGAAAAGCATCGTCAGCAGAACAATACCATCGAGCCCTCTTTTGTAAACAGCTATCGCAAGCCTTGGCCGTCTTGCCTCCGAGGATACTTGCAGTTTTTCTTTCGGTATTCATCGTGTAAAGCTACGATTTTATTGAAGGTTCAAAAGTGTTACTTTTGGAACATTAAGGTTTGGTAATTCAGTTGAAACAGTACCCGAGTGAAGTGTGTAGCAGGGAACATTGACGTTCTTGGTGTATTTATTTAGACACGAAGAACAAATGGGTCCAATGCAGTATTGGTCATTTTCGCAAAATTTCTTGTTGGTCACTAAACTTTTCTTTATTTTAAATTGGTCGATAAAGTTCCACTTTACTACAATTTGGTCATTTCAGTAGCACTCACTAGTCTTATTATTTGTCATTCACGCTACGCTATATTTGGTTTTCCTAAATAAAAAAATCTTATTAGATTAAATAGAAGTTAATGAAATGTGTGGTTAAAATTAATTATTAATTTTAATTTCGATATTTATGAAGTTTTTGAGTAAAACCAAATATAAACTAAATCAATGATGGATTTCGGACATTGCCAATTCAATGACAAGTTTTGAGGGCGTTGCAACTTCGCTAAGGCCTTTGTGATGGCTAGCTATTACAGTCACATACTTGTGAAAAATCACCGAGCATTATATCAACAACGACGTTTACTCGTCATGGATCATTGAAATTTGTGAAAAATAAATGTATAAATGGATAATTATTATATATTTATTTAAGATTTATTATTTTTGTCTACTGATTAGATTATTAGTTTTTCTATTAGTCAAACTAAGAGACATGAATAGGATAATCAAATCATACCAAACATTTAAGTTTAGAAATTCAATTGTAACAAAACTAAGTTTAGGAAATGACTTGGAATAAAATAAAATTTTGAGGGGACCAATAACATTTTCAATTGGTACAACAACTATAAGAGGGAGGGTGGTAGAGTGAGAAAAGTTTTAACATTTTTGTTTATTTTCTTTTCTGAATTTTGATTGGTTGAAGATCATAGGTTTATCCTAAAATCTGCATTCTTACTGGCTGTCTGTCTTAATTTTGGGATTTCTTATGGGGTGGGGTGGGGTAGGGTAGGGTAGGGGTGTTTTTCCTTTGTGGTTCTATAAGAAATTTGAATATAATATTTCTGGTCCACTCTTTTTTGTTTTTAACCATTCTCCTCCACTTGATGTACCAGTGGATGTAATTGGTAGAAAATTGGCCTCAAAATTCAATCACAGAGAATTTACAATAATGGCTGATTTTAATTATATATATATATATATATATATACACACACACTGGAAATAGAAAATTTTGAAGTAAAAAATTGAGGGAATGATGAAATTAACCAATCAAGTAATGTTAGATCGTAAGAAAATTAGTAGACAAAGGTCTCTTTCTTTAACAAAATTAATCAACAAATTTTTGAGTTTCGAGCAGGGGCGGATCGATGCCATTTTTCTTGTGGGGTCAAAAATGAGAATTTAAAAATGTTTAGATAAAAAAAAAAATTGTAGGGTCATTTGACCCCACATGACCCCATGTAGGTCCGCCAGTGGTTTCGAGGAATATGATCATTAGGTTAAAACTTAAATAAATTGATAGAAGATATTATCAAAAGTGTAGACTACAACTTAATTTGAGGTAACACAAGAAAGTTACGATTATCCGAGTAATTAGTACTATCAAAACAAACTATAACTAATTTATTATACCCTTTGCAATTTCTTAGTCTAAATTAATTCATACGTACATATGCATGACTTAATCTTTGAGACAAGGGCATGCCAAAGCACCGACGCCATGAACTCCGATACAACAATGCAGGCATGAGTCATGACAAGACACCTTATTGCAACATCGTAAATCGTGTCGTGTGTATTTTATACTTATTGGTCTCAATGTGTGTAGCAAAGTACTACATAAAATTGTTACCGTCTCACTACAAACTCCTGCAATATAGTCTGCCCCTTAATAATTTAAATAATTTAGAACACTTCCCAAATGTACTTTAATTCTACACGATAAAAGAAGAAAGTTTAAATAGATTTCTGCATTAGCTAACGACCATTTTCTTGTGAAACTTTCATTTTGTTAACATGAGTAACGGTCCTTGAAGAAAGTCATCAAGAGCACTTGAAACCGTAATTTCATTTTTTTTTTTTTATTGTAAAACTAACTGTCTTGGATGCTGAAGAGTGTTGGGGGATATATCGATAACGTACATGAATTATATTCTCAAAATGTACATTTTACTTGTGCAGAATCGAACATAGTTTCGACTTACCATTGAGAAGTCAAAATGATAATTACTGAAGTCGAATACGTGATGATTGATTTAATCCTTTCCATTTTTCGACGAGAAACATTTCTTTAAAAAAAAAAAGAGTTAGTTTTTCTTAAATCAAATCTCACATTCAAAGAAATAAGAAAATAAAATAGGAAATGCAAGTGATTGGATTGATCGAAACAAGTGTTTAACACTTTCTCCTTAAGATGAACTTGCTTCGCATTGATGCTAACGATTTTTCAGCAATCATCTCCTCAAGATACAACGACCACTTCTCGTAATAGGAGCACTCCAAATTATGTAGACCAACGAACTCTTAACGGAATTTTTTCTCTATCGAACCATGTTTTTATGCAAGAAAAGACAACTTTTACAAAGTGTTTTATGCAATATAACTAAAAGAAATGATATGGAATTATGAATTGAATTAATAAATCCAAACATATGAGATATATATAGAGTAGTTGGAAATATTTG
>CAIGRM010172904.1:0-16167 GCA_903798335.1 Fraxinus albicans
CACCTTCATCATCACAACCCTTTCCAATCCAAAATTGTGCAATAGTAGCTTCACTTGCTAGTAAAGTCTCTATTTTGACATTCCTCATCTTCTTGTTCATCAACCTTGCATTAAATTGGACATAAATAAGATTCTTCATTCTCGTAATCTCAAGTCTATTCCTTTTCTTGGTGTGCAAAAAAAAAAAAAATGCAGTCATCGAGGCACGCCTAGACGAGCATTAAGCGATCAACATTATCGTTGACCGCTTAATTCCCGCTTAGACTCAAGTCTCAAAGCGAAGTTCATCACGCTTCCACTGCATTTTTTACCGAAATTATTCTTTAATTACAATTTTCTATCAAAGAAAAAATTTTAAAAATTCCCGCCACATATAAAAGATCTCTTCTCTCACTCTCCGTCGAAATCGCGTTCAATCAGGTCCTCTGAACCATCCCCATTTTTTATGAAGAGCGAACCGTCATTCCCGGAACAACCAATCTCCGCCTATAAAATCCGCTTGATGTCGCCATTGCCATCTTGCCTCCTCGATTTCCGCCATTCTTTGGTTTTTTCCCGGGGAATCGACCCCGGTCAGAACCCGCTGCTGAAGGATTCTGCAATACCACCAATTAAGCAACAATGAGTAACACCGCCGCCTCCACACGGCCACTCCGATGGCTGGCTCCGTGTTTCACCGTCCTCCTCCTCGCCACCCACTCCGCAGCACACGAAGACATCGTGACAGACGTCGCTGATGGTGTGAAGTACGGCTACTCCAAACTCTACAACCTCACCGGCCAGTTCGTACACCCACTGGTTTGTATTTTTCTGTTTTCAATTTGTAATTCCTATTTCTGAACGTGATTTAATTGTTCGCTAATGGAGCTTTACAATTCAAATACAGAAAGATGGAGTCAGTGCCAAAAAGCAAATCTTCATTCTAGCAGGACAGAGCAACATGGCAGGTCGAGGCTTAATTATCGACGGCGTGGTTCCAGTGGATAACACTCCCGACCCCTCCAAAGTCTTCCGACTAAATGCCCAACTCAATTGGGAGGTGGCACGTGATCCTCTTCACATAGACATCGACCTCGGCAAACCATGTGGGGTGGGGCCAGGGATGTCGTTCGCAAACACCGTGAAGGATCGATTGGGAGTCATCGGTCTAGTGCCATGTGCGAAGGGTGGCACCTCGATCAAACAATGGGAGAAAGGAGGTGAATTGTACGAGAAAATGATCAAGAGGGCTAAAGCCGCGTTGGAAGTTGGTAACGGTGGTGAAATAAAGGCACTTTTGTGGTATCAAGGAGAAAGTGATACACATGATTTGAAGGAAGCCAAAAAATATCAAGTTCGTCTCGGGAAGCTTATTGAAAACGTGCGTGCCGATCTTAATATGCCTTCTCTTCCAGTGCTTGAGGTTATAATTGAATCATCAGATGGTCCATTCAAAGACGAAATTATTAAACAGCAAAAGGCTTTAACGATGCCTAATGTTGTAAAGGTGGATTCAGATGGATTGGGGCTTAACAAAGATAAAATTCATTTGAATACGGAGGCTGAGGTTCAAATGGGCAAAAGGTTGGCTGATGCATATTTAAAAAAATTTGCATAATCTTTGGATTGATTCTCACTTTTCTTCTACTAACTCATTGGTGTGTGTATACCTCTAAACGAGGAGGAAAATTCTTAATACAATATAATTGTTGCTAATTTTTAAATTCTTAGTACCACCGCATTTTAATCACATTTAAAATCCTTTTTTTTCTTTCGTTGTAGCACATGATAAATTAATAGATGCGAAAAACGAGAAAAATATTTTTTATTATATCAATGCATGCCTCCTACAAAATGTTTAAACATAAACACTATCATCAAAGACGAGATATAAAAATTAATTGAAGGTTGAAGATTGAAGATAATCATTTGACGTAGAAAAGCTTGGGACATTAAGTGGTAAGAGTAATGCTATTCATCTCCTCTGGGGATGAAAACACAGTTTACGTGACGTTAATGTGACATTAAATGATAAGTGAAATTAAATAAGTCATTTAATTTCACATTTCATTTGACCTATCATTCCCACCGTGGATGAATAACATTACTCAAGTGGTAAAGGTCTTCTACTTTTCTGTTGCCTCTTTTCGTCTTTCACTAATACAAGAAACTTTAACTAAAGGGTACAGTGCATGTATGTGCTGGTATTGTTTTCGTTTTGAGCAACCTTATTGTGTGCTGATAATAAACTGAGGTACTGTAATTCGAAATTTAATCCCACAACAAAAACAACAGAGTTTGTGTTTGGAGTTATTTTTGTTCCCTTGATGATTTGAAGATTCATGGATCTCAGCTCTTCTGAATGCAAAAGCCATTCCATCCACCTGTTAGGACTTTTTCTGATTTTTTTTTTGTTGCATAGCTACAAGTAACTTCCTCAAGTTATTATGCCGTAATCAATCCAGGTAAATGACTGAGGAATAAATATGTTGGTGTATCACTTGTTGGCAAGACAATTGCAGTTATGGGCTTTGGGAAAGTTGGGTCAGAAAGTTGCTAGACGTGCCAAGGGGCTAGGAATGGATGTAATTGCGCATGACCCGTATGCCCCTGCTGACCGTGCCCATGAAATAGGTGTAGAGCTTCGATGAAGCTATTGCATGTGATGATTTCATTTCACTTCACATGCCACTGACTCCAGCTACATCTAAAGTTTTCAATGATGAAACTTTTGCAAAGATGAAAAAAGGAGTTAGGATCATCAATGTCGCACGTGGGGGAGTGATTGATGAAGAAGCCTTGGTGAAGGCACTTGATGCAGGAATTGTAGCCCATGTTCTTGCTTTGTAATCATGGATGGAAGATCCAATGATCTCTATTATTTGAGACTTAAGACTTATGATCTATTATTTGAGACTTAAGACTGGATAATTAACGAGGCAAATAACATGTACATTTAATATTGCTAACCTCTGAGAGTATCTTTATAGGCGGCACTTGATGTTTTCATAGAGGAGCCCCCGCCCTAGGACGCCAAGTTGGTGCAACATGAGAGTGTAACAGCAGCTCCTCATCTAGGAGCTGGTAACATGGAGGCTCAGGTTTGCCTTTTTTTTAATTCATTCTCCCTTTCTATTTCTGGCACCAGTTTGAATTTTTATCCAGGAAGGGGTAGCCATTGAAATAGCTGAAGCTGTTTTTGGCGCTTTGAAGGGGGGAGCTTGCCGCTCCTGCTGTTAATTCACCAATGGTTCCTACTGAGGTACTCCGTCTTCTATAAGGTAGTAAACTACCATATGTTTCCAGAGATACATTGATGGAGTTTGTTTCTTGTACAATGCATACTCAATCAAAACAATGATATAATATTACTGCGAGTGTCTATTCATAAGTGGTGCTTACCTATCATGTGTGATGTGATATTAATTGATATAACATCTTACATTCTACATTTAAGCTCCGTTTGGCAAATTTATAAATCATTTATAAATTGGTCGTACTTCATTTTTGACCTTACATTTCAATAGACCCACAAGTATTAACCTTATTTATTCACTAATACTTTCTATCAATTTATAAATTAGACCATAGAGAATCCGAAATGGAGGCTAAGATGGCAAATCAATTAAAGCCATCTAAATGCCACATCGGTACTTATTCATAAGTACTGATAGAGCCTATTTCCAGTGTTTTCAATAATTTGGTGAATGCTAAACAGAGGGGACTCCGCATGACTGAAGAACGAATTTTCACCTGAAAGTCCACTCGAGTTCATCCAAGTTCAGATTGCAAATGTAGAATCAAAATTCAACAGCGCCATTTCTGAGTTGGGGGAGATTAATTGAGGGTCCAGTTAAAGATGGCATTGCACATTTAACATAGGCAGGGTCTTTTGAAGTTGATGATAGCATAGAAGGTAGTATCATCCTCTGCAGACAGGTTGATCAGCCCGGAATGATTGGAAAAGTAGGAAGCATTTTCGGTGAGGAGAATGTGAAAGTTAGTTCCATGAGTGTCGGAAGGATTGCTCCAAGGAAGCAAGCTGTAATGGCTATTGGAATCGACGAAGAACCAAAGCAGCAGTCACTAAAGAGAATAAGGGGAAATTCCCGCGGTTGAGGAATTTGTTTATCTTAATTTGTAGGATTGTTATCTGATGCTTAATGTTGAAATTATTCTTTCCATTAGTAGCTTTAGCTCAGCGAACAAAGAATTAGGTCGTACAATCAGAGCTATGTGCTGCATTGAGTGACCTTATCGTACCCAATTTTTTAATTGTGTGTTCATCTTTAAATTTCTTCTACGTGACAAACTTATCCATTTATAGATGCCTAAATGCATTTTGCTGCATCGTGAATACTCGATACTGCATAGTGGTGATTGCCGAAAAATTAAAAATTGCGATATTTATAAAAGCTCTTTGGTAAGGTGAATATTATATTAAAGAAGAAAAGGCTCAAATTTTGTAAAGTGTGATACAGTTCTTCCGAATGCTATGAACCAAACAAACATGTAGGAGCTTTATCTGGCAATAGCAGTGTCAAGCTGCTAAGCAAACTAGTAGATGGATTTCTTCTTAGAAACTCGGTTTTATTTGAGCATAGCTTTTGGCAGTGAGACCACAGAATCTGTACAGTTAATATTGGGAATCATCCGACACTTAAAAGGAGGAAATTTCATCATTGAAGAAGCAAAAAAATACTGCTTCTCTTATTCTACCTGCGTATATTACACTCATGCTAGAATATTCAAGAATCAATCCATGTTTTCAACTAATAATAAAACTTAGTCCAAATAATATAGCAACACTCTATGATCATAATTGAGTAGTCAGGAATTTATGATCAAGTATGAACACGAGAACAGCAACCTTGTGAGTTACGGTGGTCAAATTACATTTATGCTAGAATAATCAAGAAATAATGCACGTTTTCCACTATTATTGAAATTCACTCAATATATTATAGTACTGCTCTATTATCATAATTGGGTAATCAAGAATATGTGGTAGATGAGACACCAAAATAGTCCGGTTGACAAGGGCCATTGTCGAAAATCAAATCTCCACTGATTGAGTCTACGCTAAAGCTTTGGACTTCTTTCCTTTTGCATTATTTTTTCCAGATTTCTTGTCCTTCCTTTTAGGTTTATCATCCATGGCAGGTTGTGTATTCTGCAAATGTTGATAAATGGCACCCAATGGATCTGATTTGAAAGTAGGATGTTTAATGACTGTCTTCAACTGATTGCTCTCCTTCAACCTGATAATGAATATCATAGGAACAACTCACAACGTAGTGAGGAAAATAATGGCAATATTTAATTGTCTTGAAGACTTACACTAGATTATTTCTGGTTCTACTGTTGGAGTTAAATTCAGCTGGTCTTAATTCTTGGGAAGCCTTCAGCTCCGGAAGGAAATCTGAGAGGGAAGAAAGATCATATGCCTTCAGTTTCTTTTGCCGGCTCCTTTTCCATTGCTTCTTCTCCTGGTAGCACCACAATTACTTCCTCAGAAGATAAGATAGACAAATAACTATCCTCAAATGAATTTGCCAGCCATTATAAGAAACCACTACACCCGAACTAGAGCAAGGTTTCTAACAGATGTATTCTTAATATAAATGTCCAAATCATCATGGGCACCAAGGCTTTCAAATTCTCACATTTTCCTGACATTTAAGTTCCGATGCAAAACTGATCTCTATCCAGCTTTTCTACTAACTTTTACCCATGGTACATGATAACCAAGTAAGATCAGCACCTATGACGGGATACATCCCATCAACCTATCAATAAGTATTTCAATATTTGATCCAGAAAATTCGCTACAACCACATTACGATACCTCCTTATGAGTTGAACAAATTTACACATAAACACAAATACAAAATATGAATTGATCCTCAGAAAAAAGCATCTAAATTCCTCATGTGACCTAATGAGGCACAAAATTCTCCAAGTCGGCCACGATCAAAATATTAATTCCGTTGTTTAGCGTTATTAGCATTGCATTCATATTTAAAATTGAGGACATTACATCATTTATATGGAGAAGTGAAAACGGGTAAAAGATTCATACCTTAGTAATAGATTTTTGAGCAACGGCATTTCGGATAGCTACAGAAAGCAATAATACATCAAAAATTGTAGATTTAATGCTGAACATCATTCAAAAAGATTATTCATAACTCTATATTTTACTAATTCTAGTTCAAGTTGATATACTTCCAAATCCGTTGATGCACAAAAAAGCACTGGAAATTATGCATAAAGTTTGAAAGTATACAATCCATTGCAACAAATACGCAAAATTACGAAATTGAATTTAAACCTTTATTTAAGCGGAACAGATTACACCAATTACAAAGAAGTGGCTTATACAAATCTTTTTTTGTCAATGACCTCATACCAATCAATCGAATATTGATTAATTAGTGCAATGAAATTACAGACAAGTGCTCACCTACTCTCATAAAACTGAACTTTTTTGTCGAACTTGCGATCTGCACAGGTATTTCCCTCTCCATCTGGTATGGAACTAACAAAACAAAAAATTAAAATAAATACAGGAATTACATTCGCGCACGGAAACAAATTATTGAAATGAATCTTACCGCGATCTAGTCTTCCCCATCGCTGAAATCCAAACAGTTCTATAGATTTATAATTTTTTATACCTCAGAGAACAGTAAGTGGAATTAAAATCAGAATTATAGATAATTGCATTTAGGGTTTAGTCTTTGTGGAGAGAGAAATTGAAGCAGCCAATAGGTTTTCCGTTTTAGACTGAAGAATAGATTTCAAAATTTCGGCCCGATTCAATTTGGGCATTGAGCTTCCACGTGCGAAAAACAGTGTTCTAAAATGCGTAATGCGTTGCGATACGTCGAATCCGAGAATTAAGAATCACAAGTTTAAGCGTATCAATACGAAGAATAAGCGTCATAATACGTTACGAAAAGAAGTGTTATAAAATGCGTAATGCGTTGCAATACGTCGAATTCGAGAATTAAGAATCACAAGTTTAAGAGTATAAAAAAAAAAAATAAGCGTCATAATACGTTTCGTATTTTTAAGTCATTAAATATATTTTTATATAAAAAAAATAGATTTTTTACAAAAAAAAATAAAAAATGGGAAGCGTAATGCACGCATTAGGCGTGCCTAGGCGGGATTAGGCGTGCCTGGGCACTCGCATTATGCCGCCTTTTAGATGGAAACGCATTTTCCCGCGGGTCGTCGAATTCGACGCTTTTTTGCCGCTCGTCACGCCTAGGCTGCGCATTTTCACGAGTTTTAGAACACTGACAAAAAGTGCTTTCTGTGCATCTAATTAGCTCCACGAATAATGTTATTTATAACGAAAACTATTGCTCATCGTTCTACGTAGTATGATAATTTGTTATTTGATATATTAATATAATAATTTTTTATTATCTCATGCACTGAATAATCGCGTAAATCGAATATCAGTAGTTTTCACTCTAAATAACATTGCTCTTAGGACTAGACTATATTAAACTAAATAGTGCAATCTATAGTTGTTTATTACAATAATCACCTTACGTAGTTATCAGATACGACAACTTGTTATTTGAGATATTGTCTCAAACAACAAGTTAATACTTCAATAACAAACTAACACATAGGATGACATCTGAAATCGTTGACTGTGAGTAATATTACTCGTCAATTCAACCTGAACTTTTAACAAATGCAACGTGATCAAAATTAAACATAAAAAGTAAAAAGAAAATAAATATAAACAAAAAAAGTTAGAAAGTTTATAGATGAAAATAAAGTACTTGTTTGATTTTTATTTTTTAATAATCAAATTTTTTAAACTCACTTTCGTTAATACATTTTTCACTTTCTTCTTTTCAACTACACATTTATCGATAAAATAATATTATGCATAAATTTAAATTTTTTCCTTATTTTTTAACAACGCATTCTCCATCAATCTATTATTTCAAAATACATTCTTAATAAAAAAAAATGGGTCTCAAATAGACACTAATAATAAAATAACTTTCACATAAACCTATAAGTTTTTTTTATATTTTTCAAAAAAATAAATAAATTTTCACAAAATTATTCCCCAAAAAATCAAATTCTGCAAACTCAATGGTCATAATCACATGATATGAGTAGCAAAATCTATTTTAGGGCTCTGTTTGGTACACATTATTTTTTTCATTCTCATTCTCTACTCATTTTCAACCACACAAACTCATTTTCAAGAACACATTCTTCAATAAAATAATATTTTCCATCACATCAATAACTTTTCCTTTATTTTTAACCACACATTCTCCATCAATCTACTATTCAATAATACATTCTTTCAAAAGAATGTGTCCCAAATATACTCTAGATAATTCATCCAACATCTATTCTGTCATATTCTACTAAAAATCATATAGCTCTTTCAAAAATTATTGATTTCTTATTTGTTACTTTTCTTGAATTTAAAAATTTTAAAAAAAAAAATCAAGCATTTTAGACCCCGTTTCAGACATTCAAGAATCAAGGTTAACTAAAAAATAAAATAAAAATGAAAGTAGCACTTTTTGGCATAGTAAATCGTGTGTCGCCGACACAACTTTTCAAAATGGGTTTTGCTCATTTGACAGAAAATTTGATATAATTTGAGGTGGTAAAAAATGATTTGATAAATCAATGTTTTTATATTCATGGACAATGCTAAATTGAATTTAAAAAAAAAAATTTAAAATATGTACTCTAATGATAATATATAGCTACTTTATCAAATTTATTCTGAACCCTATAAATATGGGGCAATATTTTCAATAAAACACATTTGAATTTTGACTCTCTACTTTTCTCTTCATTTATTCTGTATGTTTCTCCTTTATTTCTTTAATTTTATAACACGTTATCAGTACGATAACTTTAATTTTATAACTATTTTCTTAAATTTTATCTATTTATTCAAGTTCCAAGATTATCACCTTTGGATTTATTCAAGTTCCAAGATTATCATCAGATTTTCTGCTCAATTGAAAAAAAATAAAAAAAGGATTGTGGTTATCCTCGAGCAGAAGATTTTCTGAATAATTTTGCAAATTTAAAACTATTTGCATCGGGAAAATTTTATTTGTACAATCGAAATTGACAACCTCTCACATGTGTGTGGGGTCCGCATGTTTAAAAAATTTAAAAAAAAAAAGCAAATCCTCTCATATGAGTAGTTGTCAATCGAGATTGTATAACTAGCCTGACTCATTTCCATCAAGCTGAGGCTATTGCGAACCCAAGGGGCTATGTGCGGTGTCACACGTGGCTGGATCATTTGTGCTGATTTGTCCAGGGCTGCAGACAGGCTATGGTGGAGCATTAATTATGGCTCGTGGGTACAGGCTATGGTGGAGCAGTAATTTGCAAAGGGGACCCGGTTCGAATTTTCAATACACATGAATCATGATAGGACTTTAATACAGGAGGTAACTTTTTTGTTCACAAGTCTTGTGCTTTTGCGCACAGCTTTGTGTTCTCACATTGGCTTAATTTTCATTTCCCGTGATGGAAGTTGTGTCGAAATATGTTTTATTTTACACATAAATATATAAAAAGAATATTGTTCGTAGATCTATTATAAATAGTTTATTGTTGTTCATGAAGTAGCATAATATTATTAATAATCTAAAAAATATTAATTGCTCCAGAACAGTATGATATTACAATTTCAATATTTCAAAAAAATATTGATCGATTTTCATGTAAAAGCACGAATTATGATTTTCAATATTTTAGACAAATATTGATATGTTGCTATTGAAGAAACAAATATATGGCTCCTGAAAAGTTAATATTTTTAAATAATAGTTTATTGGTGTTCATGATGTAACACACTATTATTGACAAATATTCCAGTTAAATTTTATTTGTTCCTAAAAAGCCTAGTTAAATAGATCTAACATGAATTATAATTTTATTCCAAAAGAGTAAATTTATTGTATTAAAAAAAAATCCTAGTTAAATAGATCCAACGTAAATTATAATTTTATTCCTAAAGAGCAAATTTATTGTATAATTTTTTATAACAATATTAGATTGCTCCGAGAGAGCATGAATTATAATTTTCAATATTTCATAAGAATATTAACGTATTACTTTTAAATTAGCAGTAAAGATAATTGGTACATAATGTCCCCACTTTTCATTACTATTGTAAAAACGTTATTACTTTTCTTTTTTTGACATTTTCACTCTTATTTTCACACTTCATTACTCAAAAAACTATTTCATCCATTTTCTCAATTAAAAATTGTGAAATGACGAATATATCACTCTTTAAATTAAACAAAAAAATTTTAAAAATAATTGCAACCATAATCCCAATTTTTTTTTTTTAAAAAAAAGCAAATGACTCTCAAATAAATTATTAAAATGGTAATAAATAGCACACAATGTCCAAATATTTCACTATTATCGCGAAAAACGTGCATACCTTTCTTTTTTTAAAAAAAAAAATTCACGCTTAATTATATTTTTGCTTGCACAAATTATCATTTCTATTTAATTTCGAATATACCCTCCAATTTTTAAAAATATATTTTTAATTTTTTTAAATTTTTAATAATTTATTTGGGACTTGTTTCCACTTTTTATTTTTTAATAATTTATTTGGGATTCGTTTGCACCTTTTTTTAAAAAAAAAATTAATTTATAATTTTTTAAAAATTTATTTAGGGCTCGTTTGCATTTTCTTTTTTAAAAAAAATTAATTTCTAATTTTTAATAATTTGTTAAGATCTCGTTTGCACTTTTTAAAAATTTTGAAAATATGATTTGAATTAATTTTTTAGTTTTTTTTATTTAAACAAAAGTCTAGATTCATCATTTCACGACTTTTTATTGAGAAATTCAATAAAAATAGATAGAAATGATGGTTTACACAATCAAATGTGTAATTAAGGGTGATTGGTGAAACTGTTAAAAAAAGAAAGGTACATACTTTTTCTCAATAATAATGAAATATATGGATATTATATGCTAATTACCATTTGAATAATTTATTTGAGACTCATTTGCTCTTTTTTTTTTAAAAACTAAAATTGGACTATAGTTGCAATTAATTTTTTTATTTTTGTTTTATTTAAAGAGAATGATATATTTGTCATTTTGTAATTTTTAATTGAGAAAATTGATGAAAATGACATTTGCTCAATAAAAGGTAGATATAATAGTGAAAATGTCAAAAAATGGGTATGAACGTTTTCCACAATAGTAGTGAATTGGGGTAGAATGTTATGTGCTAATTATCCTTACTAATAATAAATACAATGTGCTCTCAAGTAGCGCGTGTTTCGAAAAATGTATCATTTTAAATTCATGTTTATCACTAAAGGAAAACATATAACTAATGTTATGAGGACATTGATTAGTTTGATTACTTGAATTATATATGATTATATAATGTTTAATCATATTTTCGAAATTAAATAATTGAGTTATATCTAATATTGAACAAGAAGTTCAATTTAATTTTATTATTTGGCATGACTAGTTGAATCATCACTGGATCAATAATGATGCAAAATTAAAAAAATATTCAGAATTGACATTCAATGAAAAATCACGAGATTCTTTGATCCGATGAAATCATATATGATGTTTGTTTTCTTTTGTGGAAATTGATCATTACTCATCACAAAATAAAATCGGGACAGGATTCCCTATATTTCTGAAAATTAAATAGGGTAGTAAATGGTCGTCACTCTCCACGTTGATCATCTAAATATTATTTGTGTCTAATAAATTTGGTACACGTACTAGTTGATTGCATGGTGTTCGCAACCTGAAGTTTGTGAACTTATTGCTCAAATTATGAATATAATTTTCAGATTATACAATCAAAACGGTGTCTTGTTAATATTAGTAAGCCTACATCTCAACATTTTAATAAGTATTAGTTGGGATGTCGATAAAAAGTTTAGCATTATTGTTTGTTAAATACCTCCAATTAATTTAATTGAGAACAGAGTACTTCCTATTTCTGTTCAGGGAATGTTATTACGCATCATGTCAACATTATAGGCTCTCGGTTATAACTTGACCTATGGTCATAGCCTAATTTTTTTCGTCAAATTATTTCGATAGTGCAATATATGTAAAATTGATCCACCACAATGCATGGAGATGGAAACTAAAGAATGCTGAGAATAAATGTGAATTGATCCACCACAATGCACTAAGATAAATAGTAAAGAATGTTGAGAATAAATATGTGGTTTTAGTCAGGCAACGAGTTGAGCTGAAACTCAGAGCCCGAGCAAAAAATGGCCGACATTTTTTTGGCCCGAGCAGGGCAAAAGCTCGGACAAAAAAACGAAGCTTGGCTCGAGCTCTCGACTCGAACCTTAACGGGCCGGGTCGAGCAGAATCGAGCCGCTCGATTTTTTTCCCCAAATCTACAGAAGTTTTTTCAATTTTTTTTAAAAGCGGGCAACTAATCGAGCCAGGCCTGGCTCAAGCTTTTCCTGGACCAAGCCCAAGCCGTTGAACTTTTTTGCCATCCCTATGTGGTTTGAATCATTATATCAAACGGGGGATATTTTATAACATAGTAAAAAGTTCGTTAATTTGGAGTGTGTTTGGTAGATATTTTTGGGGGAAGAATTGATTTTTGAATAGTGATATGATGAAAAATGTGTGGTTGAAAAAGAAGAAAAAATTATTGATGTGATGAAAAATATTATTTTATTGAAAAATGTGTGGTTGAAAATGAGAATTGATTTACTGTACTACACGAAGACTCCAGGTCCCCGTTTTCTCTGGATTTGAAACTAATTATCATACTTGAGTCCTTGGCAGTAGCAGATATCAACTAGTCCCTCACAAGTTTTAAGCTTTGATCCCTCGGAATTGANAATATTATTTTATTCAAGAATGTGTTGTTGAAAATAAGAATTGATTTACTGTAGAAAATGAGAATCTGTGCCCAACAGGCTCTTGATTTGACAATTCTTTCAACATTAGGAAGAGGAATTAAGAATGCTATTACGCTTCACGCCAATAAAGTACTTCCCATTTCTGTTTAGGGAATGTTATTACACATCGTGTCAGTGTAGTTTTCCAAATTATAACTTGGCCTATGGTCATAGCCTAATTTTTTTTTTATCAAATTATTTCGATAGTGCAATATATGTAAACTTGATCCACCACAATGCACTAAAATGAAAAGTGAAGACCGTTGAGAAAAAATATGTGGTTTGAACCCTTATACAAAATGAGTGATATTTTATAGCATAGTAAAAATGATTGTCAATTTGAACGGATAATTTTCTCAATATTAGGGGGGAGGAATTAAGAAATTGGAAATAACGTATAAAAGTAATATTATTTAAATTCTCGCAAACGAACCAAAAGTTCGAAAGATAATTTATTTTGTTGCATTTACTAAGCAAAGAGACCAACAATATCTCGCAAAAATTTTAAATGCTCCAACTCGAAATAGTGTCATAAAGAACAATTAGTTTTATTATATTCGATAAATTTATGGCACTTGAAGCGTAATGATATTCCATTCTAATATAAAAATCTTCAAACGAAAATGAAACAATTAGAAAAGTTGTTCACATTAAGAAAACCTATACTCTTGATGAGTGTTTAGATATAATAAATTATAAAACCCAATAAGAGGTTCATATATTTGAAATAATGAAAATTGAGATATCTCAATAAGTTATGTTATCACGAAAAAAGAAATAGAATCGAAAAGAAAAGAGTTGCGACTACACTTTTACTTATAATGTACTACGTCATATTATGAATAACGAGGAATCAAAATAAATTTGTCGAAGTATATCGATTGAAGAAATAATTAGCCAAATAAATGGACGTAATCCTAATCAATTGAATTTACTAGAGATACTTGGAATAGTTGGATTTATATTCCGAACACATGAAGATGCATATTTATGCGAAATGAATATAGAAAAAGTAAAGTCGTAATACGAAATGTACGACTCTTCATATAATGAATTTCACAAAAAACTTGTGTGAGTAGATAAATTATCGTATGGTAAATGTAATCACAAGCCTCTATTTTATTGGTATGACAATGTATGAAATTTGATATGCATATAGTAAATAACTGATATCAGTTGAATAGAACATCGATTTTAATGCTATTCTTGAAGGATTTTATGCCTGAAAGATATAATTCAAGTGCTATTATCATGAGAGAGATAATATGCGTTGTATTCTATTTCATTGACCAATGTTTTGTTTCATTGAATTTTTTCGCAACGTTTTTAACGAGGAGTATTCAAAAAAATAATGTACTCTTTTTCCTTAATTATGAATTTTCTCATAGGGTTTTCCAATTAAGGTTTTAATGAAGCATATTCTTTGTATAATGAAAAAAGTATACTTTGGTATGTATGAAACTTTCGAAGAGATCAACAATAGCTATTTTTTGAATTATCACGTTATTACGGTTATCAAGTTTTGTACCACTGGATTTTATTAAAGATATTGACGTGCAAGAGATCAATATTGAAGATATTGACATGCAAGACATGAATCTCAGATACAAGAATTTTCAAATCAGGGGGAGTAATTATACTCGTTTTCCTTCGATCAAGTTTTGTCTCATTGAATTTTCTTAACAAGATTTTAACAAGACAACATTTTATTACTCCAAATTATTTGTACACTTTTTTCATTTGTTAGTTGTCAAATCGAATTTTTGTCAAACAATATTTCAATAAGGTATTTATTGTACAAATAATTATCAAAAGAGTGTGTTGTAAAATAATGAGATAATTATTGATGATTATTTAGTGTTATTATGATACATAAATAAATTTTATTTAGCAACTGTTTGGTACACATTAAAATTTTTATTTTTATTCTTCTACTCATTTTTAACCACACATTATTCAATAAAATAATATTTTCCATCACATCAATAACTTTTTATTCTTTTTCAACCACACATTCTCTATCAATCTACTATTCCAAAATACATTCTTCCAAAATAATGTGACTCAAACACACCCTTAGTATAGAAGATCTATTTCATTCCAATTATAACTTTTATTTTGAACCCTATAAATATGACGTATTGAGTTTCAATAAAACACACTTACCCCTTGTTTGAGCCACATTAAAATTTTCATTTTCATTATTTTACTCATTTTCAACCACACATTTTTCAATAAAATAATATTTTCCATCACATCAATAAATTTTCCTTCTTTTTCAACTACACATTTTCCATCAATTTACTATTTCAAAATACATTCTTCCAAGATAATGTGGTTCAAATACACCCTTAAGTTTTGACTATCTTTCCATTTATCCTCTATGCCCCTGTTTGAGCTACATTATTATTCCAATAATACATTTTTTTGGTTGACGTGATGGGAAATATATGATTGAAAAAGAAGGAAAAGTTATTGATATGATAGAAAATATTATTTTATTGAAAAATGTGTGGTTGAAAATTAATAAAAGAATGATAATGAAAAAAATGTGGCTTAAATAGGGGCTATATTTCTCTTTTATTTCTTTAATTTTATAACATTATGCCCCTGTTTGGTATACATTAAAATTTTTATTCTCATTCTAGTTATTTTCAACCACACATTTTTTAATAAAATAATATTTTCTATCACATCACT
This sequence comes from Fraxinus albicans, assembly GCA_903798335.1. Lineage (NCBI taxonomy): Eukaryota > Viridiplantae > Streptophyta > Magnoliopsida > Lamiales > Oleaceae > Fraxinus > Fraxinus albicans. Next base: position 15,639 of record CAIGRM010172904.1, read on the forward strand.
AACTTTTCATTCTTTTCAACCACACATTCTCTATCAATTTACTATTCTAAAATACATTTTTCCAAAATAATGTGACTCAAACACACCAATAATAACATAATTTATTGGATTCATGACTTTTCAACTACATATTTTTATCAATTTTTATTAAAATGCACTAAAAAATTAATTTTAATCCCCACAAACAAGGACTTTATATATGAACCCATAACTTTTCCTAATTTATAAACACACATTCCCATAATAATTTACTTTCACAAAATTAAGCCCCTCCTTGATGAAAATTAAAATTAAAATTTTAACAAAATTTGATAAAAGTTAATAAATGTCTAGTTGAAAAGTTGAAAATCTCACAAAATATATGATTGTTAATTTTGATTTAGAAATTTAAATTTAATTTTCACCATGACCTTGTAGTACTGCAGACACACTCTTGATTGTTCAGAGATTAAGGGCTTGTTTGTTAATGATTTTAATCCAATTAAAATTGAAAATATAGCCGTTATTGGGTCCCACCCATCTAATAAAA
>CAIGRM010172986.1:0-13333 GCA_903798335.1 Fraxinus albicans
CCAAACCCTAAAAATCCCAAATCATTACCCCCTCCCACTCCCACTCTCCCGCTGGCGGTATCAACAGGTAAAAGAAAGCCTGCTCCTACTCCTACTCCTACTCCTGCTCTCTCTCTCTCTCTCTGTGTTCAGATTTGGTGTTTGGGTGGCAGTTTTGTTGGTGTTTAGGCAAAAATTGGTGTGCTTGTGATCTAGTGCTTAGGCAGCGGTATCGAATCTTTTTGGTGGCGATGATTTTGTTGATGTTTGGGCAGGGTTTTTGTTGGTGTTTAGGTGACGATTGATGTGCTTACTATCTGGTGTTTGGGCGGGGGGATTTTTGCAGGAACGGAGATGCCGACGGTTGGGTTGTGGTGCTCGTGGTGGTGGTGTTTGGGTGGCTGTGGTTTTGTTGGATCCAACGGTGGTGGATGTTATATTGGATGTGGTGGTGGCTATGGTGGTGGTTGTGGTCTGCGCGCCATGTCCAGATCGCAGCTCCACAATCTGATATGGGGTGGTGTGAGGTGGCGACGACGGCGGCGATGGGTTTGTCAAGATGGTGGTGGAATGACGTGACAATGTAGTGGTATTTTTTTACGATGTGTTGATTAGTTTGAAGTGGATGTATAGCTGTCGGAAGGTGGTGGTGGTTTTGGCAGTGAAAGTGGCGGTGGTGCTGCTGCAGGGAGTGGTGCGGTGGTAGTCACAGTGGTCACAAATTATTTGGTTGATTGTGACCATTAAATTGGTTAATCTGTGACCAATAAACAATACGTGACCAATGAAAAAGATAAATTGTGACCAAAAAATAATATGTGACTTAAAAAATTGTTAATTTGTAACCGATAATTTAACAATTTGTGACTATCTACTAAGTTGTGACTTATAATATTTGTGATCGATAAATAAATTGTACAGAATAAATTTTTTATTTGTGATCGATGAATAAATTGTGACCTATAAAATTTCTGAATTGTGACCGTAAAATAATTTGTAACACATAAAAAAAAAAATTTATCGTAAAATAATTTGTGACTTATAAAATTTCTGATTTGTAACCGATAAACAAATTGTGACATACAAAGTTTTTGAATTGTGAGTATAAAATAAATTGTGACATTTCAATTTTTTATTTGTGACTGATAAACAAATTGTGACCTATAAAATTTAAAATTGTGATAGTAAAATAATTTGTGACATGTGAAAATTGTGATTTATGACCAATTATATGGAATTTGTGACCAAATTATATGAAATTGTGACATTAATATATTTAATTAATAAAATATATGTTTGATTAATTTATTTATAAATAAAATTTTTAAAAAACTCTGAAATTTGAAATTTTAAACTTAATTTTTTAAATTTGAAATTGGTAAAACTAAACCTTGTATTTATGAATTCTTCCAAAACAAAAAATAATAATAATAATAACGATGTGAAAGAGAGAATTTTGTAGTGCATTTAAAAGCTCCACATTAACATATCTAGCCCAGACCTATCCCCAAACCCAATAATTTTCTAAGAGGGAATTTTTTTTTAATGAAAATCTACATTTTTAGTGGATTTTTTTTCAATGTACCAACAGTATTTAAAAAAAAAATTATCGGCTAAGTTTCAAACTTTTCGAGCCAAGACAAGGTCTAGACGTAAAAAAATATTTTCTTATTTTTAATATTATTTTAAATTTTTAATCATTCTAATAATTAAAAAAATTACATATCAAACACCTAAAATAATAAAATATTATATTTATTTAATAATTCATACAATTAGTCAATTATACAATATTCAAGTTTTCGAAATGCAAAAACTCGACCATTTTTTTATAATTTTTACTTTCAATTAGACAAGTCCTATTTAATAAATTTATAGGAACTTTGTACATATTTCGTATATTTCCAACAAAATGACAAGTTTAAAAATCATAAATTATATTACCATCTCAAATATTGTTGTGTTGCTTAATCAATTCTACTTTTAAACTTTGTTTGATTCCCATTTTTTTTAAAAAAAAGAGTTATACTACCCAAACAAGCTCAATGACAAGTTAAAAAATAAGGGAACATGCGTCGATACATGATTTGACAGTTCGACAAAAACACCCAATCAAATGTTGCTATCCCACCCGTCACCCAGTTTCCTGTCAATCACCATGGCCAAGCAGCATTATTCCTTTTTAAAATATATTTTTCTCTCTCTTCTTTTCAACCACACATTTTTGAATAAAATAATATTACACGCAACCCAAAAACTTTTCTTCCATTTTTAACTGTATATTTTTTATCAATCTACTATTTCAAATGTATTCTACACAAAAAAATTGGGGCCCAAACGTGCCCCTAATTTTCTTCATATTATTTTAAATATATTCTATTCATTTTATTATTTTATTAGTCTCTTTAGAACTTTGTGACTGATGTAAACAAAAGAAAAACAAGTATATTGACAAGATGATTATTACTGGTGTTTAATATATTAAATTGACTTCATAGTGTAAAGTACCGGAATGATTTACTTATGATAATATATTCAACTATCAATTTTATTATTTATTTTTTCGTCTTCAAATACTTTTTAATTGATGTCGTTTGAGGTGTAAAATTGTAATTGGGTAAAGACGATAGTAACCACCTTTCTCTGGAACGAGTCCACAAAAACTAATTTCTCGCCAAAAGAAAGGCAAGCAAGAAACAAAGGTGCACTCTTACCCAATCAAAAACTTAATTGAGCTCAACCCCCCCCGATCTTTGTGGGGTTCAATTATGCAGGTGTCAAGTTCGGGCCTCATGATGAGGTCAGGCTTACCTTGTCTCACGTCTTCCAGGGATACTAATCTTATCTTGATTACAACTCTCCACCTTTCCTATTTAAATATGTTTCCTAACCTACTATGGATTTAACTTTAACTCAAACTGGGCACTTCTAACATAACACAAATACCTTATATAACAAATATAAGGACTATAGACGGTTGAATCCTTTTAGGACTCCATCTCCAACATCTATAAATACATAACACAGTCTCATCGTTCAGGTACGCTTTTATTAATATTCCAGCATACAATCTTTTACACAATTCCTCTTTCTGACTTAAGTATTTGAGGGGCGACGAGAACACACATCAACGCCTTTGTTTCAGGTATTGAAGACCAGATCGTGCGGAGTCCAATCATCCAATTCGAGTTCATTCAGGTGCAAGTTTTTGGTAGCATCATTGGCACCGTCTGTGGAAAACACTACCATAAGCCATGGTTAACACACGTTCAGGATATCTTCCAGCAAGCTCATCCGCACCCAACCAACCCCCCACTGGAGACCATCCGGGTCCCCATGAGATATCATTAGGAGAACCACCACACCCGTCGACAACAGTCGCTCCCGGAGTGTTTGAGGAACTCCGCAAACAAGTGGCCACGTTAACTCAGCTATTACATCAGAGAAGTACACCCTTAGCACTATCCTTGCAGAGTGGTCATATGGTAGATGATCGGGCTCCCGGCCCCAGCCACGGTGATGCCGGAATCTCGGACGCACCGCATATGCCCTTGGGTTCGAGATCAATTACTATGGACTTTGCTAATCTGGCACGGATCATTCGGAGGGAATCACGGGCAAAATGCTCTAGAAGTCCCAGACAGCAACAGGATTCACCCATAACACGCCTTTCACCGAGGAAGTCTTATCATACCCCCTACGGATCGATTTAAGTACCCTCAGGTGAAGGAGTATGATGGGACGACTGACCCTATCAACCATCTCAACATATACACAGATATCATGAACTTGCAGGTGGCACCCGACGCTGTAATGTGTAAGGCCTTTCCTAAGACACTTACCAACGTAGCCAAGGATTTGTTCTCCACATTGGAGCCCAACTCCATATCTTCCTTTTTAGACTTGGCTAACGAGTTCTCTGCGTTCTTTGCAAGTAATAAGCGCATTAGGAAGACAGCCGCGTCACTCATGCAGATGCGTCAGGGACCCAGAGAGACATTTCACAGTTTCATGGCAAGGTTTCATAAGGAAAGACTTATGATCCTCGATCTACACATCACGACTGCAGTCTCTGCCTTAACATATGCTATAAGATGTGAGGCATTTAAGATATCTATGTCAAAGACCCCTCCCAAGTCGATAACATACCTACTAACCCAGGCTGAGAAATACATTAACATGGAGGTGACCATATTTCCAAGAAGAGATGCCCTGCCATTAAAGAAGCCCTATCTAAAGAGGCTACATGAGTCTAACCAGCATCCGGATCCTTTCCGAAACAAACCAAGGCATGACCCCTCTTTAACACATTTTACTCGCTTAAACACCACAAGGTCTAACATTTTGATGGAAATCAAAGACCTTAAAGAGTTGAAGTAGCCTCTAAGACTACGGGCTCCTCCTGAAGCCTATGACAAAAGCAATTACTGCGACTTTCATCAAGATCATGGACATACGATCGAAGGATGCTTTGCCCTGAAGCGAGAAATCAAGGCTCTCATCAAGAGGGGTTTCCTGGGTGCCTACATAAGTCATGACAAGCGCCAGCGGAACAGCCAGATAAAGGAAAAGGTTCCTGAAGATAGAGAAGATAAGCAACTAACTGCGGGTACTATTAATATCATTGTCGGAGGAACGGTCTCGGGAGGGGACTCCAACAGCAGGCGTAAGCAATACGCCAGGCAATACCCTTAATCTCAAGCTTGGATCTCAGTAAGGTAGAGGACATCACCTTCGGATCAAAGGACTTAGAAGGTGTGTCTTTTCCTCATGACAACGGCAAGGATATATCAGCAATCATTGCTAATTTTGAGGTAAGGAGAATTTTGGTGGATAATGGAAGCGCAGCTAACGTACTGTCACATGAAACTTTTGTTCAGATGGGTATATCGACTGAGCAGCTCAAGTCGATCAAAACTCTCTTTCAAGGTTTCGAAGGTGGTGTCGTTATTCCAGAAGGCATTGTTGGGTTACCTCTCATCTTGGGATCAGAAGGGAGGCAGGTAGCACAGATCACAACTTTTCAAGTAGTTCGTGCTCCTATAGCCTATAAAGTCATACTTGGAAGGCCCTTGCTGAATAAGATCAAGGCAATTGTCTCAACTTTTCACCTGACGGTGAAATTTCCTACAAATAATGGGGTCGGAGTAATTCGAGAAAGTCAAAACAATAGCTAGACAGTACTATGTTACCAGCGTCCAGGAGATCAAGGCTGACATCATGCAACTTTCTGAAGTTGAGCTTGACCTCGAGCATCGTGGGAGGCTTACCTCGGTTGAGGAGATGGATGGGGTCAAGCTCGAACCTGGTAGAAAAGTTACCATTGGTCGAGATCTTGATACTACAACCATGACCCAACTTGTTGTCTGTCCTGTAACATTAATACTTTCAATCTCATCCAATCATTGTGCTAACCAATCAACCACTTAGACACATACTTCAGAAACCAGACGTCTCAGGAAGACTACTGAAATGGGCGATTGAACTGGGCGAGTTTGATATAGAGTTCAAGCCGCATCCCACAATTAAGGCTCATGTCTTAGTTGACTTCATTACAGAACTTACCCCTAGGCATCGAGAGCTACGTGAGAATAACCCGAGTAAGACCTTGAAAATTTGGAAAATCTTCATAGATGGAGCATCGAATAGTTCGGGATTGGCACCGGACTTATCATTACTAACCCGAACAAGACTACCGAGATCCAATGCACGTTCAGGTTTGAATTTGAAGCCACCAACAATGAAGCAGAGTATGAAGCTATCATTCTAGCTTTAGAACTGGCATACGATCTTGAACTTGAGCATATCAAAGTTTTCAGTGACTCACAACTTGTGGTTGGCCAGATCGAGGATGCTTTTTAGAGAAAAGATGAGAAGATGAGCATGTGTTGTTTAAAAGTGCATGACCTTCGGAGACGAATTAAAAGCTATGAGATCATCAAAATTACTAGAGCTGACAATACGAAAGCTGACGCACTATCTAGACCTATGTTCATCGGATATATGGACTGGTCAGAACTGTACACATCAAGATGGTGACATAGCCTAACATAAATCAAAACTTAAGCATCATGGACATTGATCATGAGCCTTCTTGGATGGATCCAATATTGGAGTACTTGAATAGTGGGAACCTACCATCTAACACTCGAAAAGTAAGAAGCATTAAGACTAGAGCATCAAGGTATTGCATTATTGGAGGAGCCCTATTTCACAGGATTTTTACACTATCCTATCGCAATGTCTCAAACCCTTTGAGTCCTTCCAAGCCCTAACAGAGGTTTACGAAGGTATATGTGAGAATAATCAAGGAGCTCGTGCGCTTGCCTACAAGCCATAAGGTATGGGTATTATTGGCCTAACATGAAGAAGGATTTGTCGGACTATGTAATGAGGTGTGACAAGTGCCAGAGGTTCGGCAATTTGATACATACTCACGCTAAAGAACTAACTTTCATCCCACATGATGTCCCTTTCGAGCAATGGGGAGTAGACATCCTTGACCTTTCCCTTTGGCAAGAGGTCAACTGAAATTCGTTAATGTAGCAGTATAGTACTTCACCAAGTGGGTAGAAGCAGAGCCATTGGCAATCATCTCAGAACACAAGCCCAAATCATTTGCGTGGAAGTCCATTGTATGTAGGTTCGGGATACCAAAGGTGGTGATAACAGATAATGGAAGGCAATTTGATAATTCGCAATTCAAAAATGTTTGTGCTAACCTCAAGATTAACCATTACCTAACTTCAATCTCACGCCCTCAGAGTAACGGTCTCACGGAAGTAACTATCTGGATCATATTATAGGACCTTCAAATAAGGATCGGGGATGCCAAGGGAAGTTGGCCCGAAAAATTGCCCGCCATACTTTGGACATGCAAGAGGACTTCGACCCCTTTCATGCTAGCTTTCAGCGTAGAGGCCATGATACCAATTGAGGCCGGTCTTCCGACACAAAGGATGCTTGAGCCCCAAGTTGAGGGACAAATAACCGAACATCTAGATCTGCTTGAAAAAGTACGAGAATAAGCCTCGCTAAGGGTGGTAAGTTATCAAAACAAAAGAGCAAGACACTTTAACGCCAAGGTCAAGACAAAGAGATTCAGAGTTGGTGATTTGGTCCTTAGGAGAACAGTAGCTGCTGGACACCCTACAGGGAAACTAGGACTGGTATGGGAAGGGCCTTTCGAAGTTATACGAGAATTGAGAGGTGGTGCATACAGCTTGAAGGATACCTCAGGAAGACCACTCCTAAGGGCATGAAATGCTGACAACTTGCAAATTTATTACAAGTAGCTCATTATGCAAACATGTACCTAGGTTGTTTGGTTTTCTATTTTGTACTTAGATTGTTTTTTTAATTTCTCTTTTCATTTTTATTTTTTTGGTTCTAGTTCAGGCTTGCATGCCCTCAAACAATTTACTTTTTCAGTTATGACCTATGAGTCTTGTGCTCTTTCATTATTTGAAATTCATTTCGACAATAAGAACTTGTCCCAAACACTTTAAATTAGAGTAAGGTCGTGCTCCGCGCATGCAGCTAACACATTAAATTAGAGTAAAGTCATGCTCCGCGCATGCAGCTAACACATTAAACTAGCATAAGGTCGTACTCTATGCATGCAGCTAACATATTAAATTTGCGTAAGGTCGTGTTCCACGCATGCAGCTAGTTTACTAAACTAACCTAAAGCTGTGCTCCGCTCATGCAGCTGGTACATCAAATCTGTATGAGGCCATAGCCCGACCTCATTAAGTCCAATATTCCTCAAAATCAAATCATACTGATTGAGAATGGGGCTGGTACTCACTACTCGAGCTATATATCATATAAAAAAAACTCGAGCTTATTGGCCATAAATTGGTCAAGTAACAAGCTCGAGGTTATTATGCATTAAAAACTCGAGCTTATTAGCCATAAATTGGTCACAGAACAAGCTCAAGATTATTATGCATTAAAAACTTGAGCTTATTGGCCATAAATTGGTCAAGTAACAAGTTCGAGGTTATTATACATCAAAAACTCGAGCTTATTGGCCGTAAATCGGTCATGTAACAAGCTCAAGGTACAATTATATTAAAAAACTTAAGCTAATTAGCTAAAAACTGGCCAAGTACGACGCTCGAAGTGACTACGTGCCCGATATTAGAACAAAGAGCGCGTTCTCAAATTATCCAAACTAAACCTAGATATTGATCAGTATTTAAGGTCGATGTACATGCAATGAACGAGCATAATTAACAAGACGCAAAATATTGAGCTTCTATTAAATTCAAAAATAAAAAAACCCAGAACAGGCAAATGTACTTTACTATATTTCCAAAAAATAAAAACATAAATCTGAGAAGATCGGGTAGGGGTTTAGTCAAGGTTGGTTGCATTAGCAGGATCCTCCCGATCAGGAGTCTTAGCCTCATTCCCTTCATCTTCGTCGCCTTCGACCTCAAATGCCAACGCTCGAGTTCGTTCGCTAGCTTGTTGACTGACTTGAGCTCCTTGACCACATGATTCAGGTCCTCTGGGAGGTTGGTCCTAAAAATGAGCTAGCTAGCCTCAGCTTAGGAGCCTCGAACCATATTGCTCGAGCAGCGTCTCACATTCTTTCAATTTTTTGAAGTCGTCAACAACCTAAGCTTGAGCCCTTACCAGCTGATCCTCGAACTCCTTCTTGGCATGCATGAGCTCGAGCTTAGCTTTCCTGGCCTCGTCCTTGGTCCCCCCTATCTGGTCTCGAACTTTCCTCGTTTCAATTCGAGCCAGGTCGCGTTCAACCTCGAGCTCTTGAATGCATTTGTCCTTCTTCTCATTTTATGCCTCGAGTTCGGCCATCTTGCTCGAGGAACCTAGGCTCTTCATGGCCAAACCACGGGCCATGCTCAAGGGCTGAAAGATACGGGCAGTTTATATCATATCAAACTCTAAGAAAAATGCAAGTCATTAGCTCGAAGTCAACTACATACCTTCAAAGTAATGAGCTTCAGTGCCTTACTCCCTCGCCAGGACCGACCTCATCCTGGTACTTGCTTACCAAGCTCGGGATCAATGGGCATCGAGCATGTTCTTCCAGTATTGAGTGGGTAGGGATACGTCATCCTCCAAATCTACAATCTCTGGTATGTCCCAGAGAGTGGAGGCACGGGCTGAACGTCGGAACGAAGTCTGAGGGTAAAAGGTGGGGCTCTTGGATAATTGCCCGAGCCCACTTGGGACCTTGCTATATGTTGATTCTCGAGCCTTTTTCTTTCCCTTTGACGGGAAGGGCACTTTGGGCTTCGGGCCCTTAGCCTTCTGGTGGACGTTGGCAAGAAGTACAGATGGATTGAAAGACATCTCTAAATTTGCAAAATAGCACAAGGAATTAGCTCGAGCAATAAGTTGGGATTAATAAAGAGCAAAGGAAGATAGGATCGTACCCTCAAGCCCTCTTATATTGGCAAGGTCGAGGGTGTCATCCTCGAGGAGGTAGTCGATTTTATCTACAAGGAGATCATGATTCACTAATCTTAACATATCCCTCTCTAAAACCTCGAGGTACTCTTGACTCTCGTTGAACCTATCCTTATTTGGAATTTACCACATCAGGCTAAATGGATTATCGGGGTTTTGAGGTTTTACGAAAAAGAATTGACATTTCCATCCCCAAAGAGAGCTCATGGTCTCACGAGTCCTAAACCCCCGTTTGTGGATAAGTAAGCAAAACTGTTATACTTGAGTGCAAACTTCAAGTCCTCAAGAGGTCGAGTCTTGGCTCGATCTCGAGGCATCTACACAAAATGAAAAAACAAACCAAGAGCCTCCAGCTATTAGGAACTAACTGGCCCGGGCACATTAGGCAAAGGTCGGGAAATGAACAAAGAAAGGGTGGAGAGGCCACTTGAGCCCGACCTTAAGGGCATCTCTAAAAAGGGTCATCTCCTCCTATCGAGCATCAACTACAGAATCACTAGGTTCAGGGCTTCTTATATCACATAGGGGCATAACCCTGAATTCTCTAGCTATCTTTGTGATTACATGTTCCTCATATTTGGTCGTTTTCCTAGGGTACGTCAGACTAATCTCGACTTCAGGGTGGGAGCTAAGGAGGACTGCTACAGGGATAATAGCAGCACCTACATCCTCGGGGTTCCTAGTGGTCGAACTCCTAGAAGACTCACTACTACTACTCGACATTATACTACTACAAATAAATAACTTAAATTCTCGAAAACTTACCTCTTAAGGTGGTCGCTCACAAAACGCTCTAAGCCCCGAACTCAAACTACTTTTATTGAGAGTTGAAAGTGAAAAAGTGAAAAATATGAGGTGAAAATGGGGTATTTATAGGGGTCAGAGGAAGGTCAAAGGTGTTGCAATCCTGGCCCTTGGATATGCCACGTGTCAACCATCCAAGGTCGATCTTCCTCTGCCCAACAAAGGTCAGCCATGTGAAAGGTGCCAGCTGTCACCCACAAACAGACCATTAAGTTCAATCTGGGCCTTTTTACTTCGTTGCATCTCACCTTCCAGCTCAAGTACGCAATTTTTAGCTGCGACCTAGATGTAAGGTAGCCTATGATAGTTACGAAATTATCGACCACCCCCGATCTTCGTGGGGTTCAATTATGCACGTGCCAAGTTCGGGCCTCATGATGAGATCGGGCTCACCTTGTCTCACGTCTTCCAGGGATACTAATCCTATCTTGACTACAACTTTCCACCTTTCCTATTTAAATATGTTTCCTAATCTACTACGGATTTGACTTTAACTTAAACTATGCACTTCAAACATAACACAAATACCTTGTACAACAAGGACAAGGACTACATGAGGTTGAATCCTTTTAGAACTTCATTTCCAGCATCTATAAATACATAACTCAGCCTCATCATTCAAGTACATTTTTGTTAATATTCTAGTATACAATCTTTTGCACAATTCCTTTTTTTGACTTAAGTATCAGAGGGGCGACGAGAACACACCTCGACGCCTTTGTTTCAAGTATTGAATACCAGATCGTGCGGAGTCCAATCATCCAATTCGAGTTCATTCAGGTGCAAGTTTTTGGTAGCATCATTCATCAAAATACCAACTCATTGAAGAAATGGTGGCAACATTAACACCGAACTAATCGTTTATTAATATTTTTGAATAAAAATTTCACACTAACAATAATGTGTGCACAAAGAGACATTCCAGCCAAAAGAAAATTGTGCAACAAATAAAGGTTGCCACCACTCGTCTATTCATAAATTCTACATCTCATTAATCCAAGTTTGGTGAAGTTTAAATTATAATTTAAGCAAGTTAAGCTCTATTTTTTTTCCACACATTTGATAGTATCGTAACTTTTACTCAATTATTATTCACGCATTCTATGTGATATGCAACTAATTAAATTATAAATTAAACAAATCGAGACAAAAAAAAATGTGTTACCTTGTCAAATATTGTTAGTTCACTTAATGAATGTCTCTGTAATTTATATTAAATTAAAGTTTTGTTCATATTATTTTTTTAAAGTATTTTATTCATATTATTATTAGTGCGTTAAGACTTTTTAAGTTTGGTCAAATATATTTTGAGAGTGGAAAACACGAGTTTTCATTTTTTTTTATGTGTTTTTGTGTGCTTTTATTCCTTAAGTAAAAAAAAACGTGTGTGTGCTTGTGTGAGTTAATTGGCCTGGCTGGCAATGATGAATATGTTGAATAATGAGTTGATCTATGAATGGTGAATAAGTTGCATACTTAGATTAATTTTTATTGGACCAAATTTAGAATAGTTTGAGGGGGATTTCACTGTTGTAGGAAAATGTTGAGATAAATAGGGATTTCATGTGTGAAATTAAAAATCTTTCGTATGGATTATCTAAAGTCAATATGATGCAATTGGGTGAAAATCTCAAGTTAAAGGTTGTTTTACTTGAATTTGTGTTAAAAAAAGGAACTTGCACTAATCAAGGCATAAAGAAAATATTTTATTAGAAAATTTCTATTCGTTGCCTTTATGACTCGAACAATTAAGTTTGGAAGGGTTTTTAAAACCTAGTACCCTATGGTAATCTAATTTGGGAGTCATCGGCTGAAAGTTTGTTACATGGATCATTTAGAAAGTTTAATGGAGAGAATACTTCAAATAAAGAAAAAATTATTCTTAAAAAAATAAAAATAAAAAGCAGGTGCATGAAATAGAAGACGCACCAAAAAATGATATTTTGTTGTCTTTTGGATTAAATTCTACCTAATCTATGTTATATTGTGTTTTATAAGTAAAACTTTATGTGCCTGTCTGGGAGCACTCAAAATCAGAATTTCAACCGTTGGAATAGTGATTCAGCCACTAAATTTGACCAATTTGTTTCTGTGTGGACCCCACACATTTGAATAAAACGGTCCAAAAAACACTAAATTGGTAGAAATAATCCCTTCCAGACATACCCTATATTTAATGAAGAATTAGAGAAAAGAATGTAAAAGTAGCGAAAAATGTCAAAATTCAAAGATGAAATCTTAGAGAGAAATATTACATTAAATGAGTTCGAGTTAAATGGATCTCAATAGAATTGCATTGAAAATTTTAATAGGAGCCCCAAATTAAACTTGTATATATACACACACACACACACACGCAGGAAAAACGGCATAGAAGAAAACAGAAAAAGCGGCTGAAGCAGAAAAGAAGAAAAAAGTAAGAGAAAAGGAAAAAGCAAAAAGGAAGAAAAACGGCGCGGAGAAGAAGAAAGAGAAAGAAAGGAAACTGCAAACACTATAAATTTTCACGTTTCGTCAATTTTTGGTGATATCTTTCCACTTTTGCGTGTTTTTATTTTTACAATATGAATAACTAGTTTTTATATTAGGAAAAATAATATAGTCGACTTGTGATCCTTTATTTTTTTTATTTAAGATTATTGTGATTTATTTATATATGTGTTGGTTTTATTATGAGTTTAATGCATTAAATTACCTGATCAATAATTTGATGATTATGTGACTCTCTTATGAATCGAGGGATGAGTTTGAGATTTAGAACATATGATAAAATTCGGTAAATTAGTATAACGTGTAGAGATATTTATACTAATTATTGCGGTCATAATATGAATTCTTAGAACTAGTGTTTCGTTTAACTAAAATTGATTCACATAGAGATATCAAATTTAATTAGTTAAATAGACTCAATGAGAACTCGGGATTGGTAAATTGAATACAATAGAAGAATTCGATCGAACACTACATTAAGTTATGAATCTTGAATTAAGAATTAAGGTGATCAATAGATGAAATTGTTATGCCCTAATATTCATCACATATTTGAATCTCCAACTATCTGCTGTTTGCAATCTTTTTATATTTTCAATTAGTAAAAAGTAAT
>CAIGRM010173013.1:0-16521 GCA_903798335.1 Fraxinus albicans
AGATGAATTTTATGTTTTAAACCATCGTCGGGTACAATTGTAATAATTAACGTTATATTACAATTTTTCTAGTTATATATAAAAGTTTATTCGTACATTACATTTTAAAAATTTTAGCCCCCCGTACGATCGATTCCTGGCTCCGCCCCTGTTCTTACCACATCCTTAAGAGTCCTATTTCATCTCTCAACTACACCATTCATGGCTCCGCCCCTGTTCTTACCACATCCTTAAGAGTCCTATTTCATCTCTCAACTACCCCATTCATGCTAGAAGATCCGGCATAGTGTATTGTGGAATAATTCCACATTCCTCTAGGTATTTAGCAAATGGTCTTGGACATTGTTCACCTGAACCGTCATATCGTCGTAGTATTCACCACCACGGTCAGATCTAACGCTCTTTATCCTTTTGTTAAGTTGATTATCAACCTCAGTTTTAAAAACTTTAAACATGTCCAGTGACTCAGACTTTTCATGAGTAAGATATAGGTACACATAACGTAAGTAATCGTCCATGAATGATATAAAACATTGTTGACCATTCCAAGAAGTCGTAGGGAATTGTCAACATATATGTGTATATCAATTCTAAGACATCTGAAGTTTTGTTAGCACCCAATCTCCTTGTTTTGGTATGTTTTCCCTTGATACAATCAATACATACATCAAAATTTGTGATGTCAAGGGAATCCAAAATACCATCTGCCCCAAGTCGTTCAACTCTAGCTTTTGAGATGTGACCTAAGCACGTGTGCCATAATTTTGCTGAATTTTCATTATTTAATTTGCNCCAAAATACTATCTGACACAAGTCATTCAACTCTAGCTTTTGAGATGTGACCTAAGCACTTGTGCCATAATTTTGATGAATTTTCATTATTTAATTTGCGTTTAGTACCACGTGATTCCACATGCAAGGTTTCATTATATGATGCAACAGTATCAACAAATATATAAACCTAGTACCAATAACATTGGAATTTAACAAAAGACTAAACTGATTGTTTCCAAATGAACAATAATATCCAGATTTGTCCAACATAGAAACATAAATTAAATTCCGTCTAAAAGATGGTTTAACGAAGGTATCTTTTAAATCCAAATAATGACCACTTCCTAACAATAACCAAAAAGTGCCTATTACATCAACTTCCATCAATTTGCCATCACCCACATAGGTATATCTTTCATCATCATTTGGCTTTCGGTAGCTCAGACAACCCCTGCATAGAAACACTTATGTCAGTAGTAGCACCAGAATCTAACCACCAAGTGTTTCTAGGTACTGATGTCAGAACAGACCAAAGTAAGATTTGTACCTTTCTTTGAACGTCGGGCGTGATATTTGGTACAGTTTTTATTCACATTTCTAGTATTGTTGCAAAAGAAACAGGTCCCTTTGTCCTCTTGCCGTTTCTTTTGTGCTGGATCCTTAGGAGCATCTTCATATTCTTTATTTCTTTTCTTGCCCTTATCCTTAGAAGTGCTTGTCAAGTGAGCGCTTTCAATTCTTTCTTGTTTCAACCTTTATTCCTCTTGCACACAATATGAAATGAGCTCATTTAGAGACCATTTCTCCTTCTGACAGTTATAACTGACCTTAAATTGATCGAATTGTGCAGGAAGAGGGATCAATACCAAATGCACGAGCAAGTAATCAGACAGCTAGTCCCTTAAGTTTAGAAGCAATGTGAAACATTTTCATGATGTACTCCTTTATATCTCCTTTGCCTTTATACTTCATTCAAATGAAATTTTGCAAAAGTGTGCTTGTTTCAACCTTATCATTTTTCGCAAAACGTCTCTCAATTTTGGCAAGGAAATCCTTGACATTAGTTACTTCTTCAGACATTGTACCTCTAAAGGCTTCCCGAATGCCACTCTCAATGTTCAACTTATTGAAACCAAGCATTGCAAAAGCGTGCTTGTTTTAGCCTTCTCATTTTTCGCAAAACGTTTCTCAATTTTGGCAAGGAAATCCTTGACATTAGTTACTTCTTCAGACATTGTACCTCTAAAGGCTTCCGGAATGCCACTCTTAATGATCATCAGACTCATGCAATTTGAGTGATCCTACTTCTCAAAGTTCTTCTTTGCATCAGATGAACTTTCTTCCGTAAGAGGAGTAAGTTGCTCAATTTGGAGTGCAAGATCTAGATCCATGCAGCCAAGAAAAATCAATACGTTCTCTTTCCAATCCTTGAAGTTTGTCCCATTGAGTATGTAGATAGAATTAACATTTGCAGATATAGTAGTAGCAGATGAACTAGCTATATGGAAAACAAAATAGAGAAAGAAAAAAAATTATCCTCATATTAATATTTACATTTAATAATCAATAAATTCAAATAATGGTAAAACCCCATCTCAAGATACCCAACACAACATTAATATCAAGTTTTTGGACGGGAATATTAATTGCAAATAGTACTTTGGTGTAGTGATCAAATATTGACAATAACTCATGTCAAATAATAAACCAATCTTTGGATTGATTTATTAGTCATATGGAAACCTTACAATTGTCACACGTTTATCATTACGTACATTGTGCAATTCGACCAAATATTGACATTCCTTTAAGCCGATCAATATTCGCATGAATAACATACACAAATTCCTTCTAATATTCTAAGTTAATTAATTTCTACAAAAGAGGTTGCTTGACAACATGTTGTTTCAATTAAATCACTTTCGAATATTATGTTTCCCAAATGAGTTCTTTATACCAAAATTTGAAAAGCGAAATACCAAATTTACATATTATATTTATCTTGAAACTTTAGGGATCTAAGGGTTAATAACTCAAAACTTTAGGGGTCAAAATTAATTAATTCAAAATTTTAAAAGAACAAAATTTAGAAATTTAAAACTTTTGGGGCCAATTGGAACAAAATCAAAAACTTTGAGGGCTTTAATTACAAAATTTAGAACTTAAATGGCCCAAATTAATTAATTTTAAAAATCTAGTGGCTGAATTATTAAAACACATAACCTTAATGCCCAAATTGAATGAATTTGACACTTAAGGGGCTGAAATATATAAAAATTACATTTTATAATTACAATCCTAATCCTAATATTAAATTGCAAACAGAGGCCCCCGCCTCCAATTCAACAAATTGACTAAAAAGGGGGCTAAAAACCCTAGAATTATACGGCTTATGATCTTCCAATTGATATGTCGTTCCTTAGAATTCTTCTATGTTGGTGGCGATACAGAGAGATGAAAAAATTCACGTTCAATTGGGAACGACGACCCCATGATATAATAATTGTAGATGCAGTTATTATCTTTTGGTTATTTCGAATTGCCCACTCATCAATTTAAAATAACCGTTTTGGTCTCTACACTTTAATTTCAAGACATTTAATTCCCTTTAGTCCAAAATCAGTTTTAATGGATCACTTTATTAACTAATCTTTAAAAATAGCACCACATATTTTAATATAGATACATGTGTGGCCCCATATGTTGGAATTTTCCAACAATGTGGACTAAATATGGTAAATATGACAAGAAAAACTAGGGATTTCTAGGTTATGTATTAGGGGAAGAATTGATCATTGTTGAATCAAATTTTACTTAAACTTTTGAACATTAATGTTGCGAAGATTTGTGAATATTAGTGCGAAATAATAATTGCAGACAAATGAACTTTAAGACGTAAATTTGTGAATATTGACACACAATAAGTATGCACACCATCGAATCTTAGAGATGGATCTTCCATCAACTAAATAGATAGTTCAAACTCGTAATAAATAATCAAGTTTATTAAGGTTCGTCAATTTACAATATCATACGTTATAAAACAATTGAAATTGGGAAAAAGGTTTTAAAAAATAAACACGTAACATAAAGCCATTTTTTAGCCCCCATTTCTTAAAATCCATTTTTTTTTTTCAAATTCATTTTCAATCAGGCATTTATAGAATTTACAACTTTTAATAGCTTTTTAACCACTCATTTCATCAATTTTTATCAAAATTTCCAAAAAAAATCCGATTTATCAAAACCAAAAAAGGGCAAATTAAATTTCATCAGATAATTTTGGTAAATTCCTCTTTACTTAATTTTAGAATGACAACTCACTATAATAACGAGTTTTACACATGTACGATTGAACATAACCAACCCAAACAACATTTTCTTAAATCGAAAGTGAACAAATTTCATTTAAAAGTGCACTCTTACAAAAAAAAAATAATAATAAAATAAAATAAAAAATCATAAAGCTCTTTCTATGCCAATTCCAAGAAAATAATAGCTCTTAAATTCAAATTATTTTCAAAATTTCCTTCTTTATTTCTATTGTTGTCACACAATCAATAGAACTAGTAATGGCCATTAGTTTGGTCTCCAACTTGTTTATGGTCCTCCCATGCCTTTTCATTTTCTTGATTGTCAGCAACCACTTCTCCTCATATTCTACTACCATTTTCTTCTTATTTGCAACTCAATCCATTCTCTTTCTTTCCCTTTACTAATATTAATTTTTTTTGTCAATTTGAAATTTTGCATTAAGCTAAATACAACATTTGACTTCAAATATTAGTAGATTGAAAACTAAGGAAATATATAAAAGAATTAACAAATATTTCATTAATAATGCAAAAATATATATTACACCTATTTATATTTTCGAACGAGAAGCACACGTGCAATGTTGTCTTAAAAGTCGTTCAAAAAGATTTTTGATGGATTTTCAACTTTGAATCTAAGATTTTTTGTGACACGACTTATTGAACTTTATCGTATATGGAAATTGCTATACTTAAAAAACTACTTTAAGAATGAGTATTTGTGTTTCTTCGACCTTGGAATCAGAACATCTAAATAAATTTTTGCTTTTCTTTGAACTAAAATCGCGAATGTACGTATAGAGGTAGCAACAGTGTATTATAATACAACATTAAGAAATTATGACATGTTTTTCGAGCAATTATAAATACAATGATATCATTTTCATTTCTTTGATTTGTAAGGATGGGCCCACAAATCTTAAAAAGTAATTAAAAAAAAAGGAAGAATAATTAAAGTGTTATGAACCATTAAATTCCTCTTCTGTGCCAATAAAGCAAAACTATATCAGCATGAATTGCAAGTTTCCAACTCGGAGTTCGGTTAGGGATTACATTAATAACAAGGAATAAGTAAATTTAAAGGTGGAAATAGATGTACTTTTACAAGACTAAGTCATTGAAAACGTTTCAATCAGTCGAGATGGAAACTATTTAGTTGAGCCGAAGAAAGAACGATTTAAAATAATTAAAACTTCAAGATCATATGATCTCATGGAATAGTGAAGTTTCATACGATCTTTGACATTTCGAGTATTAATGGGTAGATTTATTTCGGAGAAGACTGTTTATTTGATTGTATACTCTCTTTCTTTGAACATGATCAAAAATCATTACTCTTTGATACGAGAAAAGGAATTTTCTACACCAATTTCTTGTGTTGAAGACTAGGAAGATGCATATGGGCATTCCAGCCTTTTTAATGGAGGGGCGTGCTATTTATTTACGTCTATTAAGTTTGTGTTTCGAAAAAATTCATTTTGAGAGAGTTGAAAGAGCACCAATCTCTTTTATACATATGTCATTTCTCAATGCATATATTTTGGAAATGATACTTTAAATACAAATAAATTATATCTTGTAAATTATTTCATTTTTGTCACTATTGATGGAAGATATTTACTAGAATCTTATTCTTTTGATTTTGGAGCCTGAGATTTATTTCGTTCGATCTCTATTTTTTTTATACTCATATTGTATATCGGTAGGTACCTAGATTTTGTTCTTTCACTATCGATTGACAATGTCGAAATTATTCTATCTTTACGGCTAAAAAAAAAAGCGTAAATCGAAACCAACAATGAACACCATTTTCTTGGGCAATAAAAAGGGTGGTTATATTCGTACCACGTTTTAATTATATTAAATGTTATTAACCTTTATTAATTATTCCACTTATATATTTAATTTTTTTTATCACATTCTTATTTTTTACATTTTATTGATCAATTTTTTTCCTCAATCGTGATTAGATATGTCAATGAGCCGACTCACTAGCCAAAGCTCGCGGCTCATGCACAGCTCGGTTAAAAAAAAGCTCAAGCTTTTTAAACCCGAGCCGAGCTAAGCTAGCTAAAGCCCATCCGAAATTTGAAAGCTTAACTCGAGCTTTTGGCTCAGGCTTTCACCGAGCCATCTCACTTTTTTTTTAATTTATGAGATATATATGTAAAGAAGTCCAACAAGTTCTTCTTCTCGACTAAAATACAATAAAAGAATATTCATACAGACACGGAAATATATTAATTAGAGTACAATTTTCAAGTGTATAAATATTCTAATATTCACTTGTAGAATTAAAAATAT
Organism: Fraxinus albicans; assembly: GCA_903798335.1. Taxonomy (NCBI): domain Eukaryota; kingdom Viridiplantae; phylum Streptophyta; class Magnoliopsida; order Lamiales; family Oleaceae; genus Fraxinus; species Fraxinus albicans. The sequence goes on from CAIGRM010173013.1 coordinate 6,393, forward strand.
AGGAATAGAAAATGTCTTTTAAGTTTCAGCACCACATTAAAAAAATATTATTATATTAACTCTTATATAATAAAATTTAAAATTTACATCAATAAAATATAACGAAAATACTAATGAATATGATAATAAATTATAAATATAGATATCTGTAACATAATACTTGGTCAGAACCTCGTGTCGAGCCGGCTCGAGCTTTTATCCAACTGCTCATTTGCCATCCCTAATCATGATTTTCATTCAAAAATATTATTAACGTTTTTTAAAATGATGGTTAAATATTTATTCACAATTTTGCATTATTATTTGTTTTCTCAAAAATATAATGGGCAAATGAGTCTTTTTAATTTATCAGAATAAAAATACGTTGAAAAAAAATTTAAAACATAAATTTCATAATATGTAAAAGTTACGAAGCTTTCGTACCACTAAAATATAGTGTAATTATTGAAAATTATAATAGTAAAAGTTGTATCTATGTGGTTGTTAGTTACATTAGATACAGCTGTATCTATATATATTCATCATTCATATCTCTGTTTATCCATCACACAGCAAGCGGTAGAGGGGATCAAAGACACCCTGACGATATAACCAATCGTTGGGGATTGTCCAAAAGTGCGGAAAACGAAATAAAATAATTCTCTGATTCGAACTCGGAGTTGACTTGCTTCTCAATTCACCCCAGATCTGCTTTGGTCCGAGAGGTGCATCTTTAATTTTTACCTGGGATCTTTTGTTTCTATTAATTATCAATTGGGTTTTGGTCAAATTTTCGTTTAGTTTGAATGTCAATTATTATTTTGGAAACCAGCCCATTTTACGTTTTTTTGAAAGAAATCTTGCAATGCTGATGTAATCTCTTCTCATTTTTTGCTGTTTTTGAAGCATTTTTATGGTTTTGGAGTTTTGAAGAAAAAAGAAAGGCTTTTGTATTAATTGTTGAATAAAATGTCTTAGCTGCATTCAATATGACGTGTTTATTTGGATCTGGTGTTTATGGCATTTTTCACATCTTTCAGTCAATTCGAATTTATAGTTTGCGAATCACAGGCTCATAATTTACTTCCCTCACCCCGAATAGAATGAATTCATATTATTGATAATTTATTACGATAAAAATCATTTACCTTCATGGTTTCGATGAATTTTGCATTTTTTTTTTTGCCACGACAATTTGTAAAACTAAACACGGTGCATCGTGTTTGATGATTGTGTAGAGTAGAGAGTCGCCTTAAATTTTGTCCAAATCTGCTTTTTGGTCACACTTTTTTTTTTTATTTGCGGTGAGAAATGAGGATATTGTTGGTTTTGGTGCTTGAAATTTTGGAGGTCAACGATTTCGGAAAGAACTTATAGGAATTCTTTTGCCAAGGCTCCGTCCTGTTCAATGAAACACAACCTTTTTTTTTTGGCACTATAGTTTGTTGTATTATATAACTTAGAGGATATTGTTGGTTTTGGTGCTTGAAATTTTGGAGGTCAACGATTTCGGAAAGAACTTATAGGAATTCTTTTGCCAAGGCTCCGTCCTGTTCAATGCAACACAACCTTTTTTTTTTGGCACTATAGTTTGTTGTATTATATAACTTACTCAGACTCTCTTCTATAGCATGTAATGTATTGTGGTGCATTCTTTGTAGTCTAAAGCAGGAAATTCACTATTAAGTTCAGCGGATTTATCACCCTCATTCAAAGATCCAGCCTGTTGTATAGCTGGATGTTTGTTTCCATCCCATATAAGCACTTTATGTCGTCTTATGAAGCGTATGCAAGAATTGGCCGTTTCCCCGCAACTTTAAATTTTCTTTACTCTTCCTTGCACCTGCACATTCATGTGAGATTCATCTTAAACGGACATTAAAGGACCGACAACTTTCAAGAAAATGAGACATCTATCATCATATCCCATTACAGATGTCAACATTGAGTTCCATAGAGCTGCATGATTCTTCCTTTTCCTGTGCATAAATATAGAGAGACTAGAGTTCACTTTTTAACTTGTTTTAGTTTATTTTATCTTTCATCTTAACGCTCGATTGAAATTCAGGCTGTTTAGTTAATACGATAAAGGAGATCATCTCAGTCTCAGGATGAAGGCACTAATTCTAGTTGGAGGGTTTGGTACTCGATTGAGGCCGTTGACACTCAGTGTCCCAAAGCCTCTTGTTGACTTTGCTAACAAGCCCATGATCTTGCATCAGGTATTATATTTTGGATCCATTTTCTAGGTTCAGCTTTGTATATTTTGAATTATATCTACTCCTTTTTATAGTCATCTCTTCAATTTCCGATGGACCTTGCTATAGCATATATATTCTAATATACACATTCCAGGTTTACTAATCCTGATTGTAAACAAATTTCAGCAGGGTTTGCCAATTTAAACTTGTCATATATTTTATACTATACCAACCTGTCTCCAGTTTAAAAATTTTGTGAGTGGAAATTACATTCTTGAACAAGCTGCTATTCAGAGTGAGGGGTTTTTCAATATCTTTAGTAAATAGACTAATTTCTCAATTTTTAAAATTATAGTTTAATATCTGGTTGAGAAGCTGTGTTGAGAAACTTGGATATTACTATAAACCATTGTACTGTGTTAATGATTTGGTATCTGAGTTGTGGTACATCCTGTTCTCATGCATGTACATTTTGCGCCGACTCCCATCCGGCACCCACACACCTAACTCTGTGTATGCCATTTTTCGTTGAATCAGATAGAGGCTCTCAAGGCTATTGGAGTGAATGAAGTAGTCCTAGCTATCAATTATCAGCCAGAGGTAAACTGCTTTACTTTCTCATTCTCTTCTTGCTCGTTCATAATTCTAATTGGAGATTGGTAGAAAATAGGAGTCACTAACAGAAAGTTGGTCTTCGTTTTGCAGGTAATGCTGAACTTCTTGAAAGACTTTGAGGAGAAAATTGGGATCAAGATTACGTGCTCACAAGAGACTGAGCCACTCGGAACTGCAGGTCCCCTCGCTTTGGCTAGGGATAAACTGAGAGATATTTCTGGTGAGCCCTTTTTCGTTCTCAACAGCGATGTTATCAGTGAATACCCACTCAAACAGATGATTGAATTCCATAAATCCCATGGAGGTGAGGCTTCCATAATGGTGACCAAGGTAAAGTCCTGTTGAATATTAGTCCCCGAGTTCAATTTCTGGAGGTTTATTTTGGAAGTCAGATTTAATTGAAGTTAAAACTTTTAATGATATAGGTGGACGAGCCTTCAAAATATGGCGTCGTTGTTATGGAAGAATCAACTGGACAAGTGGAGAGGTTTGTTGAGAAGCCAAAATTATTTGTCGGTAACAAGATCAATGCTGGCATTTACTTGCTGAATCCTTCGGTTCTTGATCGTATTGAATTACGCCCCACATCCATTGAGAAAGAGGTGTTCCCGAATATTGCAAGAGATAAGAAGCTCTATGCAATGGTCCTGCCTGGGTTTTGGATGGACATTGGACAACCAAGGGATTACATCACTGGACTGAGACTTTACTTGGACTCCTTGAAGAAGAGATCTTCTCCTAAGTTGGCCTCTGGACCTCATATTATTGGAAATGTTCTGGTGGACGAGAGTGCCAAAATTGGGGAGGGATGCTTGATTGGACCAGACGTTGCAATTGGGCCAGGTTGTGTCATTGAATCAGGTGTTCGTCTCTCTCGATGCACAGTAATGCGTGGTGTTCGCATCAAGAAACACGCTTGCATTTCGAGTAGCATCATCGGCTGGCACTCGACTGTTGGGCAGTGGGCTCGTGTGGAGAACATGACTATCCTTGGAGAAGATGTTCATGTTGGCGATGAAATTTACAGCAATGGAGGCGTGGTTTTGCCTCACAAAGAGATCAAATCTAGCATTTTGAAGCCAGAGATTGTAATGTGAAAAGTTTGTTGCTGTGTAAGTTGAAAAATATTTGGTATTCGGGATGGGTTTGCTCTGTTTTTTCCAATTTCCTCAGCAATTGAATGGTAAGTTATCAGGACCTCTATAGTGATTAAGAGTGTTATGTTTATAAATAGTCACTGGTGTGGATTATGTAACCTTTTGTAGATATGAAAATAAATCATGAGTTGATTTATTTTGGAATTTACAGATTAATATTTGTTTTAAAGTAAAATTATCAGATTTATTTCCTCATTTGACAGACATGGCATATTATCTATTATAGAAGAAAAGGAATCCAGAAAGCTTTGTTTATGGGAATTTTTTTTTCATAGAATGCAAATTTTGAAAATGAAGATCAACTCCTGTTTATGATGAATGACTGATGATGTTAAACCTATATTTGGCTCATGTTTGTAAACTGTTTATAAACACTCGAGTTACTTTTTGTTCATACATTTCGAAAGAACTACAAATATATAAATCACTTGTATGGCGAATTATTCAGAGACGAGGATAAAAATGCTTTGAAAGGTACAGCAAGAGTTCATTGAATAAGAAATCATCCTCAGTGACCAGATTGTAAGTCCTTTTCCGCTCGTTCAATTCATTTCGAGACCAACCAAAAGATTCATGATAACTAAATCTTTTAACAGCTATGTACCATATTAGTTCTGATGGACCCTAAGAATATATTATTTGTAGGGGGCTTTGGATTAGATAAGGATAAGTAACAGCTCAACTCCTACCTTTAATACCCACATATCACAATATACTTCTTCATCTAAGGGCCCATATTGATTTCATTGATTCACTTTTATTAGTGGAAAATCCTGCAAACAGCAGAGATGATGTTGGGTTTCTTCAACTTTTCCATATAGAGACAAGTTTTGCCTAATCATTTCTTTGTATATTCATCAAGAAAACTTTAAAAAGAAGAATAATGCAATTTATAGTCAGCGATTGCATTAGTCATCCTACGTGACAGCTTGTTGTTTAAGACATTAATTTGTTATATGAGATAGCAAAATTATAAGAAATCAATGTTTCAAATAATAAGCTGTCACATAAGATGTCTACGGCAGTAGATCGCTATGAATAGTATTATTCTTAAAAAAAACCCAAATTATGTCATAAAATACTTTGTCAAGACATAGTGTAATTAAGATTCCTTTTATGGAACAAGATTATTCAATTTGTGGGGTCTTTATGGAAGTTAGCAAGTCACTTGCACCTCATAATTCAAGTGTAAAAAAGTCAAATTTGAATCACTTGTTGCTAAAAAAAAACATTTTGACTAATTTCACTTTCAATTATCTTGCACGTATTGTCATACTTAACGCACAATACCTCTACAATTTTCCATTCTAAGCGTATGTAAAACGACTTCTCTTTATCTGTCGATAATGAGTTTCAATTTATTAAATACTTCTGCATTACAAAAGTTTTAACTTTTGTCCGATATCTCAATTGTTAATTTAGTTTATACGTGGTACAAACATTGTTATAATAATCCATAACTCTTTAATAGACATAAGGTATAATAGAAACAAGTTTAACTTATTTTTCTTCATGGTTACAAAAAGAATTCAATAAGTTACTTTTGAACTTAGCAAAGAATGCCTTTTTTTTTTGCTGACGTAGGAACCCGTAGCCACTACTCCTGAGTGCGCACTGGATAAACCTCGCTCCATGTGCAGTAGTCCGCAAACCACACATGAGAGATGAACCGCACTAGGCAATCCGGTGCGACGAGCTCGATCGAGGAAGTGTTGGCAAGGAAAAGCGTGTTTTTAATATTATAAAGTATTGTTCATTCTACGTTGTCAAACGTCCTATCAAAGCTCAAATAGTATTGAGTTCCAAGGCAACAAAGTGAACAGAGATAGTTACATGCTTTCTTGTTGAATTGAGTGAAATCTTAATATAAAATCGAGATATTAGATACGCATACGTATTATTCGAGATTGAATTTCAAAAAGATCTTTTATTTCTTTTTAAGAAAATGCAAAGAAATCTACGCTGACAGAAGCAAAAATCAGCATACCTATTGTTCAAATTAAGATACAATGTCACCTCCCAAAAAATTAAGATACAACATCAAATTAAGATATATCATCATGTGAAGTGACTGGACAACTATACTAGGAATCAAAAATTTTAGTTCCAAGTCTGCTTAGATAAAAATCGACCTTCTCGTCACGTCAATTCAACATTTTGTTCGAGTTTTAATCATTTCCTTGACTCTTAACATTTGAACTAAGCTTATTTCTAATTTAATGGTAGATGAAAAGCACGCACACGTCCGTCAGCACGTGTAGACTGCCTTAAGAAGCATGAATTATTCTTATTGTACATAATTTTTTACCTATTTTGTTATCTAATTGACAAGTGGGGGCCCTCTGTTGGGCCCCCCAAATAGGGGGCCACCACTTGTCAATTCGATAACACATTATGTACTTGTAGCATGGTTGAGGAAGAAAACCCCAAAGCTGTTTAATTTAATTAAGGAATTTAATTTATTATATTGATAGATTTCTTGATGATTAAGGAATTTGATTTATTATATTGATAGATAAAAGTAAATATACTGTCAAAATTCATATTGTAGTAGTAAAAGAAAAATATGATGTCCATTTATTCTTCTTGAAGAGCAAATTGTCTCTTCAGCAAATATTCCAGTAAATTTGATTTATTTCCCTTTCTGTATGGACTCGTCTGGATCACTATTCTTCATTTGATGTGATTAGCAAACACAAAAGTTTGATGCGTACATTACCATTAGGGTTCGTTTTCGCGTTTGATTGCGAGTATGAAATTTGCGTGGAAAGAAAATAAATTTTAGACAATTCAATTGCCGCGAACTTATTTATATGTAAATTATTAATTAAATATATGTGCATTTGATTGCGAGCATGAAATTTGAGTGAAAATAAAATAAATTATAGACAATTTAATTATTTAGAACTTATTTGTATGAAAATTATTAATTAAATATGTTTGATTAATTTAGTTTTCAATTTGGAAAATATTATACTTATCTATTTTTTATTAGTGGGCAGATGGTCGAGAGGGAATAGACAAGACAAAGAAAGAGAGTGAATTATGGAAAATAAAAAGCATCACTTCCTAAAAAAAAATGTTTTCCTTATTTTTTGAGAAAAATATGGTCACATGATCAAAAGTTGAAAAATATTTTTTATAGAAAAAGTGTAAGTCAAACACTCCAAAAGTAGGAATTTGTGTGGAAAATGACATTTTTCATGGAAAACAAAGTCAATCAAACCCTATTAGAGCGCATTTGATTGCAAGTACTTAACTTGCATGGAAAGAAAATAATTTGCCTATAAATTATTAATTAAATGTATTCGATTGATTTAGTTTTCAACCTAGAAAATATTATATTTATAAATTTTTTATTGGTGGGTAGATGAGAGAGAGAAAGAGAGAGTGAATTATCTGTAAAGTAAAAATCACATCTCTCTAAGGTAGATATTTTTCTTGTTTTTAAGGAAAATATGATCACGTGACCCAAAGTAGGAAATTATTTTTCGTGAAAAAAATTGTCAATCAAATAATACCAAAGTAGGAAATTAGGTGAAAAAAACACATTTTTCATAGAAAATATTGGCAATCAAACGCACCCTTAGAGGAAAATAGTGGAAACCGCGATCATAATTTTGGTTGTTGAAGTTTGACCCAAATTCGATTGAATTTTGGTGGATTAGTTGAAGTGGACTTTGAAGAGGCCAAAATGTGGACCATGAAATAATTTCGACGTTTTTTCGCTCGCTGCGCTCCAAGCTCCTACTCGAGCGTCCAAAGCAGGGAGACGGCGCTCGCTCACTGCTAACCTGCAACTAGCTCAGCGCCAAATGGCTTTCGAGCCCTACTATGTTTAGGCTGAAAATTATTTTCTTTATGCCACACTTTTTTTTATGATCTTTCCATTTTTAACATTATAACAGAATGAGCCCTGCCAGTTAAGCTTAAAATGTTTACTTATAAGTACATTCCAAATAAGTAACTTATTTGACTTGAAAGGACAAAAAAAAGTAAAATATCCTTAACCACGATGCAATCTCCAAACTCAAAAACATATTACACAAGAATTTGGTAGGGCTGAGGGAGAGGCGAAGAAACTGAAGACAAAGATATATAAGCGACCATTTCTACACACTCCTATAGAAAGAGTGGAGGCCGGAGGGTGGGAAGAAATGGTACAAATGAGCAGCAAAAATTGGTCACACCATTTACTGTCAGTAATTTGAAGGAGATGGACTACAACTTCTATTATCAAAGATGATCCTAGTGTTACTATCAAGTCAATGTGCAACCTTTGAGTGTGACATTACCACTTGAATCCTTTTAAATTACTTCACACCATGTGACTTTAGGTGGAAATTTTATCATTAAGACTAGCCTATCATGAAATTATTATCTTTCAATTTTTTTTTTCCAAATCTTCAATACCTACTCCCGAATGTGTTCGTGGTAATTGTTTTATTACAATTCATATAAATATTTTTATCTACGGTAGCTAAACTCGAATTTGTAAATGTTGTTTCTAAATAGTCCAACATTCAATCCCATAGTGGAAAAGCTATAGCGATGCTCTTGAAACGTGGAAGGATGAAATGGACGGTTTTGAGTAAAATCTGACGGCAGTTAATAGTTGAAGGACTTAGTTGATGCTCTCGAATAGTGGAAGAGGATTTTGATGCTTTTGAACAATTGAGGATAAAATTGTTCGAATTTTATAGTGATAATTGAATGTTGTTACTTTTTTAAGATGAAAATGATTCTACTGAATTGGTAAAGGTCGGAATTGATGCTCTTATTAGTTGAAGGACGAAACTGGCTCTATTGAGTTAATGAAGTATGAAATTGTATCTGTTGAATGGTCACAGGATGTGATTGATGCTTTCGAATAGTTTGAGGTCTAAACTAACCTCAGTAAATAATTGAAGGATGTATCTGAATCTAAAAAATAATTGAAGGACTAATTTGATGTTCCAGAATAAATGAAGGATGGTTTTTATGCTACTGAATAGTCCAATGATAAAATTGAATCTATCATTTAGTTGGAGGATGAAATGGACGTTGTTATATAGGCTATGTTTGAGCCCCATTTTTATTTTTATATTTTTGGTGAAAATGAGTGTTTTTTTTTTTTTGGAGAATATATAGTTAAAAGGTAAGAAAAAAATTTTTTGATTTACGTTTCAAATTCTTTTATTTGAAAAATAAGTGGTTGAAATTGAGTTTGAAAAAAATAAACTCTAGAAAATTGGGCTCAAACATTGGCTTAGTTTAACGACAATATTGTATTTTTTTTATTTTATTGAAGGTTGAAATTATAATTTTTAAAAGCAGAAGGACAAATTAGTAATTATTGAATTGTCGAAGGTTGAAATTGATGCTTTTTAAGTGTAAGGACAGAATTGTTTCTTTTTATTAGTTGGAGGACTTATTGATGCTTTCGAGTAGTTTGCAGAATAAACTGGCCGTAGTAAATAGTCTAAGGATGAAACTGTGTCAATGACATATTAAATGGATTAAATTGACGTTCTTGAATAGTGGAAGGATGATTTGATGCAATTGAATTATTGAAGGATGAAACTGATGCTTTTATTTAGTAGGAGGACGTACGAAGTAATTGTTTAATAAGCAATGTTCTAATGAGCGACGCCTAAGCGCGACGCATGAACAAAATGCTTTTTTAAATTGCAGTCCTAGCGCGCGTTTGTTTTTACGCTTTTACGTTTTTTAACGCTTTTTACGACTTTCAACGTTTTTTATACCTTTTTGTTTACTTTAATTATTACATATTTTTAAAATTGATTTAAAATTTAAAATAATATTAAAATAAAAAAACGTTTTTTCACCTTTTTAGTCGCCTAGGCTAGAGTAGGTCAAAGCTTGGCCTTAACTCGCATTTTAGAGCACAAGTAATGAGATGATGTCACAGACGCCGTTAAATAGTTGAAGGATGAACTTCACGCAACTAATTAGTTACAGGACGGCCTAACGCTAGTCAATAGTTGAAGGAAGATATTGACGCTATGGAATAGTTAAAGCCGAGCTAGTCGTGGCAATGGGCCGAGCTCGGCCCATGATCGCACGAGCGAGCACGAGCCGAGCTCGCCCAAAGATGAGCCGAGCCACTCGGCTCGTATTTGACGTCGTTTTCTTTTTTTTTTTAAATCACTAAACTTAAATATATATATATATATA
>CAIGRM010173018.1:0-15681 GCA_903798335.1 Fraxinus albicans
TTAATGTACAAGTAGAAATATCCTTTAAAAATAGGTTCCCACTTCCTGGTTGTACAACTATACTGTACAACAAGTATATTTGTGAAAGGAATTATTCCACAAGTACAGGAGAAAACAGACAAAATTGCATTGACAACACTGTGTGTGTGTTTTTTTTTAATGTTTTTGTCATATTTCAGATTGAATTACTAATTACAGAATTTTTATGTGCATTTGTGTGTGTGTGTATTTTTTAACTTTGAATATGTATTGCTGATTTCAATTTTCTGTATCAATTCTTTACATTTTTTACTTATAGACTGACTGTTTCAGATTTATCTGTACGATTTCTCTGTAAAAAATGTTGCTCTTCAACACTTTGTGCAGCACTCAAATCCATAAGATTATGCCAAAGGTGTAAAGGACCACTTGCAAGGTTTGAAAATGTCTTCTACATGAAGCCAAAAGCTTGCGTCTGAATAAAGATGAGATGGATTATAATGGTTGGCCCTGTACACGTAGCATGATGAGATAGCTGAAAGGTACAATGAAGAATTGCAATTTTAATTGGATTAATCAGTAATAAATATGGCAACGGCCGCCCCCTGCTCTATTATATAATATACCAAATCTGAAAAAAAAAAAGGCCGGGAAAATCATGGTGATGATAAATGATAGTCATTTTCCACTGTTTGAAACCAAGAAAACGAAGGGCAGAATAATTTACAAGCTATTTGCAGCCTCAAACTTTGTTGGAATCTTTTTCATTTGGGTTTACAGAGCAACTCATATTGCAGGATTTACAGATGTTGGAAAACTCGGATGGATTGGAATGTTTGGAGCTGAGCTATGGTTCGGCTTTTACTGGGTGCTCACTCAAGCTCCTCGTTGGAACCGTCTGTCTCGTCAGACTTTCAAGAACAGGCTCGCTGAGAGGTTTCTTCTCCTCTTCGAACGTTTTATTTGTTTATACTACTATATGGGCATTGTTTAGGGACAAAGCTACATGTTGGATAAATTGTTGCATAAATTATATTCCATTAACATAGACACGTGAATACAAATATGGATTTCGCCCCCTGTGCTAACAAGATCAAATCGATATCCATCACACGCTTCTTTCAAAATTAATATAGCACAATATTAATTTTAAATGGCGAACTAGCGCTTGACTGTACTCTTTTAGAATAGAAGATATCGAATATTAAATATCGAACACGAAACTCAAAAATAATTTGGAAATTAGTTTGACATAATTTGGAGAGGAAAGGAATTAGAAATCAATTATATGGAATTGATTTGGAGTGGAAAAATAAAAAATAAAAAAATTAGGTGTCACTTCCTAATAGTTACACCTTTTGACAAAATTAATTTTAACCATTAGATCATTATCGAACTTACTTGTCTAATATGTGGATATAACTTTTTGACCTGTCGGTCGTTATTATAAGCTTAGACAATAGATCGAACACAATATCTCTCATATCAAACTTTGGTTCTTTATTGTGTTTATTATTCCGACCCTAAACCTTGTTGATTCTATAAGTGCACTAGAAAATTCGCCTAAGTAAAATTCTCATAGAACCGACCAAATTCGTATTCACATATGTGATGTTTTATAAAGAGTACTTTACAATACTTCACTTATGCTGTTTACAAAATATATTCATCATTAAAAATATAACTTATCCTCACCAATCTTTTGTAAGCAACACTTATTTACATCATAGAAATGGAGAGGAGTTAAAACTCCGAAGTGTTTCTCATAGAGTCAATCATAACTAGTTTTCCTATTGAACCTAATCCATGGAATCTCCGGTCGCCTATTAAGTTTCTAATAAGCTGACCCATTAGTATAGGTTGTACACTCATTTCCCTAGATGCACAGTTTATTCTCTCTAGATAACCCATTTATAAATGGATTAGTTAAGTTATACTTCAATAAAACAATCAATATTGTTTAATATGAGAGTAACTGCCAAATAGTATTATGTCTACGACGGATGTCGAGACTTACCATTATATATTACATTCTGTGCCATGTGACTTGTAGCTAACAATTTCGAGTAAATCATATAACAAGCACATGTTGTCACCAAAGAGGAAATCATTCCAAAATATTTGAAGCCATTAAGATTCCTTCTAATTTATTGAAAGTTTTTATTTTTTTCAATTTTCAAGTTATATTGAAGATTTTCACGAAACAACTACACTTAATAGTAAACCATATTTACAAGTCGATTTTGAATTCTTGCATTGGATATCCAGTTTTCAACATCATGCTCATCTTAAGTTTAACAAGGTATTCATTACACTGTAATTATCATTTCAAATATTTTCGAATATCTCAATATTCTAATTTGAAGAAAACAACGCCCTTCCTCCCCTCCCTCCTCGACTTAGAGCGTATCAAAACTTTAATTGAGAATATTTAGCAAAAAATTCATACCCTACAATTATGGTAGGATTTAGCTTTACCACATAATATTCACTTAATTATATAAAGTTTGATCATATCGTTAGCCAAACCTGACATTCACTTCCTCTAAGCCAATTAACCTAGTGACGTTTCACCAGTGAAACATAAACACGTTAACATAAACACGTGCATGCAAATACAAATAGAGTAACAATTTATCGAAACCATGTTACGTGCATTATATAGATACAACGTTTTTTCAAAATTAATATAGTACAATATTAATTTTGTTTAGCGAACCAATGCTTGACTGTATTCTTCTAGAACGGAAGATATCGAACATTAAATATCGAATACGAAACTCAAAATAATTTGGAAATTATTTTGGCATAATTTGGAGAGGAAAGGCATTAGAAATCAATTATATGGAATTGATTTGGAGTGAAGAAAATGGAATTAGTTATAGATTTTCACGTGTTACTTCCTAACGGTTGCATCTTTTGGCAATATAATTTTTAACCATTAGACCACACCATTTCATAATTGACAGTCTAGATTGCACCTTAATAAAAAGGTCATGACTTTTCGTTATGCACCTTTTACACTTGAAGAGTAGTACCTAATCGTTACACTCATTAAAGACTTTTTCCAATTCGCACATTTTAATCTTTTTGGATACCCTTAAATTCCAACACTACACACCAAAATGAAATAAGAGCATGTTTAGCTAAGCTTTCAAGCAGCCTTTTTGCCATCTTGTTTCGGCTTACTTACCGCCTAAATCAGCCAAGAAGCATCTGCTTAAAAGCTCTGCCACACATGCTTAAATCTGCTCGTCCTATATTTATTCTTTCTCTGCGCAGTTTCAGTGATCGTGCAGTAGTAGAATTCTCGTCCAGCTTTTTAACATGTTGATGAACAGGTACGAAAATGAGTTGCCTGAGGTGGACATTTTTGTTTGCACTGCTGACCCAACAATTGAGCCACCAATGTTGGTGATCAATACTGTTCTATCAGTTATGGCTTATGATTACCCAACAGATAAACTCAGTGTGTATCTCTCAGATGATGCTGGCTCGGATGTTACCTTCTATGCCCTCCTGGAGGCTTCACACTTTGCTAGGCATTGGTTACCGTATTGTAAAAAGTTCAACGTGGAACCTCGATCGCCTGAAGCTTATTTCAGGTCAGAGCTCGGCCGATTAGATGCAGGTCAGGTCAAAGCTCTGGCGTCTGTCAAGGTACTTACTAGTTTACAGTATACTAATCTGATGATACTTTAGAAGCCTGTCCCTGGTATTCGTATTGTGCACAGCAATGAGCAAAGGGGAATTTCAATGTTTTCCTAAGTTTATTTCTTGCTTTATGATTTTATAGTACACACTGGAAGTTGGAATCATTTTAAGAACCCTGTTGTTATATTTTGCAAAGCAGAAACTATATGAAGATATGGAGAACAGAATTGAGCTTGCAAAAAAACTTGAACGAGTCTCCAAAAGTGCACTTCTAGAACACAAAGGATTTTCAAAGTGGGATAAATTTTCATCTCGAGGAGATCATGATACCATCCTGCAGGTACAATGAAAGTTCGGTTTTCGACCTGATTTCTTGTTTCTTGCCAATAAATTTGAATCTAAAAGTACATATATATTCTTGCAAACCAGAAATCAAAGTTATTTTATTTTGTAACATACAATTATAAGTGATTTTCTATGTTGGATTTTCACATTTACCAGGTATTGATTGATGGAAAAGATGCAGAGGTTAAGGATATTGAAGGGTGTAGACTGCCAACTTTGGTGTATTTGGCTCGCGAGAAGCGACCACAGCATTTCCATAACTTCAAAGCTGGAGCTATTAATGCATTGGTAAGTTTCATGTTTACAAAAATCAGCACATACATACTAATCAAATCAAATTTATAGAGAAAAAGATACTTTCACATTCGCTAAGCAATTTCTGATTTTTTCTGCTTTTTAGACAAAAAATTATTCTCATTTTGTGTGCCATTCACCTTTTGATTTACGATATTACTTCCCGTTGAACCAAAATCACATTTTTTTAAGGCAAGAAAGTTGCATTACATGATATATTTACTCTTGTAATATATGTGCAGATAAGGGTGTCATCAGAGATCAGCAATGGACCTATAATTCTAACTGTAGATTGTGATATGTACTCAAATAATTCGCAATCAATTCGAGATGCGCTCTGCTTCTTCATGGACGAAGAAAAGGGCCATGAGATTGCTTTCGTGCAGTTTCCACAGAATTTCCATAATATTACTAAAAATGAATTATATGGAGGAACCCTGAGAGTGATCGCTGAGGTTATTATATTAATATACACGACTCACATATGTTTTATATAAAAAATATGCTTATTTATCTTATGAATTTTGGTACATAAGGTGGAATTTCATGGTTTGGATGGTTATGGAGGGCCTATGTATATTGGAACTGGCTGCTTTCACAGAAGAGACATCCTTTGTGGAAGAAAATATACCAAGGGATCTACTATCGACTGGAACACAAATAGTATACGCAAAACAGGGGAAAGTGTTCAAGAATTGGAAGAAAGAATAAAAGGCCTTGCTGACTGTATTTTTGAAGAAAACACTCAGTGGGGCAATGAGGTGTCTCTCTTTTCATAAGCACATTTTCTCATATATATGAGTTTTGCATATAATGTTACAGTGAAAACTGTTCTGATATTGGGCAGATGGGTCTAAAGTATGGCTGTCCAGTTGAAGATGTGATAACGGGGCTGTCAATTCATTATCGGGGTTGGAAATCAATCTATTTCAATCCAAAAAGGAAAGCCTTCTTAGGTGTTTCTGCAACTACCCTTGATCAGACACTAGTGCAACACAAGAGATGGTCCGAGGGCGATTTACAGATTCTCCTTTTGAAATACAGTCCAATTTGGTATGGACTAGGCAAAATCCATTTTGGGCTCATAATGGGATATCTCACCTTTTGCCTATGGTCTCCTAATTGCTTCGCAACATTGTATTACTCCATTGTCCCTTCTCTTTATCTCCTCAAAGGCATCTCCTTGTTTCCACAGGCATGTTTTCTCCAGTTCTTTCTCATCATTCTGAAATTTAAATTTTCTTCTTGTCAACAAATATCACAGCTTTACTCAACATTCAGGTCTCGAGCCCATGGTTTCTTCCATTCGCGTATGTGATTGCAGCCGAGCATATATATAGCATTATCGAGTTTCTCAGAGCAGGTGGAACAATTTTAGGCTGGTGGAATGAGCAAAGAATGTGGCTTTACAAAAGAACAAGCTCTTTTCTGTTTGCAGTCATGGATACCATCTTCAAACTGATGGGATATTCAAATTCGGGTTTCGTAATCTCAGCAAAAGTCGCTGATCAAGATGTTACACAGAGATACGAGCAAGAAAAGATGGAGTTTGGGTTCGCTTCACCAATGTTCATCGTTATATCATCGGTGGCAATGATCAATCTGTTCTGCCTCGTCGGGACGTTAAAGAAAATGCTTGTTATCGGGGAATTCAAATCTGTTTACGAAACCGCAGCTTTGCAGATTCTTCTATGTGGGGTTCTGGTTTTGATCAACTTGCCATTGTACAATGGTCTTTTCTTTAGGAAGGACAAGGGCAGGATGCCAAGCTCTGTAACTGTTAAATCAGCGATTTTTGCTCTTTCTTTGTGTACTTGTTTTGCATTTTTATAAAAACAACCATGAAATGTTGTAACTTTTCAAACAGATAAATTAGTTACATTGGTTGCAAGTTGTAATTTTAATTTACTCTACGAAGAAAAAACATTAGTTTGCAGTATCATTCGATCTTCTATTTTTTATACTTCATTGCACTCAAATATGGACCAACACATAAATGGCGTGCACAATTTTATCCACTGCATCTCAACCATGATCAAATCCTAGATTAGAAATTTGTACTTGCTATGATTCATTTGTGAAGAATTTCAATTTTAAAGATTTGTGGAGAACGAAGTTTTCTCTTTGGAAATGTTATTGGTTTTTTTCAAGACAACGAATAAGGGTAATTATAAAAATATAGTCAATTATAAATATTGATTCTATTCATAAAAACTTACTATTACATAATTTTGTTAAGAGTTAAGCTACTTTACCCGATTTTGGTGCCACCTCGGTTGATCGACTCTCACATTGCACCGTGGGTCTCGCGTGGATTATATAATGCCAACCCCCATATATGTGTGTTCGGTCAACCAAAGTGTCATCCCAGATGTTCATGTAGCATTGCTATTTTGTTAAAGGCAAAATTAAAGTCAAAGTCCCCACAAAAGAATAAAAATTAAAAAATTGAAGTTTGTATGTTAAATTATGTACTACAAGAACACTACAAATTGGTTGGAAAAATATTGCCATTTTGTCTCTAATGTAAATGTATGATATGCCTTTGAAGACGTTAATTGTTCTACTTCGTATTACTAGTGTGATGTAGTTATTTTCGCTAGTGAAATTCAACAATTTGTAAAAATTCAATATTTTAGTGTAATTCGAAAACGTAGAATTCTGTGCCTAACACTTAGGAGATTTCACGTTGTTGTCATTGTCGATTGTAGAGACGAATTCGCCAATTTGCTACAATTCTACATTTCAGTCTACTTTCGAAACTTAGAATTCTATGTTTTATGCTTAGGAAAAATCGTGTAAAGTTTATTGACAAATTCGACATACTGAAACGAATCTACATTTCAGTTCATTTTTAAAACGCAAATTTATACGCTTCACACTTTGGAGAAATAATGTAGTCATCAACACGTAGCGGACTGACAAATGCAATTTTAATGTACTATGTCTTCGTCTTCAAAAATTCGAAAAACTTTCAGCAATAAAAATTTTCAAGAACAAAAGATTAATGTGCATTTTGTTGTGTTTTCTCCCCTTCATTTTTCTTGTCGATTGGAACATAGCTTATCATTGCGTGGAGAACCTAACTAATCAAGTAAGCAAACGGCGTCGTAAAATTCAAACATCTGAGAAATCTGTAACATACGTGGCGGATTATTATTGGTTATTAAACGGAAACGCGACTCCTCAGTCTTCATGCTCTTGTCGCAGGTAATCAAAACCCGGTCAAACCAAGACAATTCAAGTCCAGACCAAGTTACAAGCGCACTTCTCAAAGCTCTCGGTTTTCGTATGATAAATCAAAGGGGACAAAATTTGTTTGATTCTGTATAAATTTGTCTTTCGAGGGGGAATAAAAGGTAACACAAAATCGTTTTTTTTTCCTTCTTTATTGTAATTTGTCGTTTGTTTTTGTTAGAATTAATGTATTTTTTCGATTGGGATTCAGATGAAGCTTTCAATTGCAGCGGCGGCGATGGTAATTATGGCCACCTTCGGGGGAGCCTTTGGGATCAGATTTGTGATAGACAGGGAGGAATGCTTCTCGCATAAGGTGGAATACGGGGACACTGTTCATTTTTCATTTGTGGTGATTAAGTCTGAGGGTTCTTGGCATTACAGTGAAGATGGTGTTGACCTTGTGGTAAGCTTTCTTTTACCATGCCACTGTAATCCTGTATTTTTCATCAATTAGTTTTGTTGATTGAAATGTTTCTTTGACTAAAAATGATGTGACACCTTTTAGATCAACTTAGGGAAATTTTAAGGGAACAACTGTGTAATGTTTGTTGGAATTTGATGCTTTGGAGATGTAATTTACTTTGCCCTCGCTGGTAGAGATTAAAATCAGATTTTTAGTAAATTTTGATAAAAGTTGATGAAATTTATGAATGAAATTTGTGGGTCGATGAAAAGTGTGATTAAAGTTAGCTGTGTTTGGTTTGGATAAAAAGGCTTCTCTTGATCAATTCGAAGTGGACCCTTAAGTAATTCGACATGGATTTTCAGATCGGACACCAACAAAATTAATTGATCCTTGTTTGGATGCAATTTTTGTGTCTTTGTTCGGAATGAACTCTTAATCTAATTTTAAATACCTTATGAATTGCTAGCCAGAATCATGCCGACTATATGATAAAAGATGTATCAGCGTGCAATATAAATAATTATTGTATGTTCAGTTTATTCTTTGAAATGTTTGCTAGTAATTGTTAAAAGCAGAGGGAGAAAAATGAATGAAAATAAGATCAGTGAATGGGGAAACAGTAATTAGAGAATTGTACTCACCGAACTACTCTTGTATTCGCATTTGGATTGAACGAGAAGGTTATCATTAAAGAGCATTATATAACCAAGACATTCTTTGTATTATGACATTGTACAGTTGTGAAAGGGTGTTACATTCCAAGAACAGATTGCTAGTTTGCTCTCTGACTTTTTGACAGGAGAAAATTAACTGCATATATACTGAACATAATTCAAGCATTTCTGATTGCTCAAATGTTTAAGCCCACACGAATATTTCTTTTAGTAACACAATTCTCTTCCTTTTTTAATGTTGTTATCCTTAGTTATGGATAAATCTTTACTTGTTCTAGGAAATACTAGCTGCAAATAGAGGAATTGAGACCAATAATTAAAAAAAGGGACTTGTTACACCGGTTCTTTCCATTGGTATATACTTGGTGAGAAACATCAGTTAGTGTTGCTCGTGGACACGTGAGATAGACATGCATTTTTCTTATCAAATCCCTCCTGCGTCTACAAGGGAAAAAAAATACAATATGCTTATTGTTATCATGTTTATCTGAAAGGCAGTTTGCGTGATGTCATGGTTGTACAGATCATGTATGAAAACGTTATGCTTATGAATTTTTATAAATACTTTGGTTTAAGTACTCTTTTTGACTAGGGAGATCGCCTGCCCAATTTTAAAATTATCAGGTAAAGGGACCAAACGGTGAACAGATCCACGATGTACGTGATAAGACAAATGAGAAGCACGAGTTTTTGTCTTATCATCAAGGAGTTTACCGTTTTTGTTTCACTAACAAGTCCCCCTATCATGAAACCATAGACTTTGATGTGCATGCTGGTCACTTTGCATACCATGACGAGCATGCTAAAGATGGTAAGCACGTTTCTGTGATTTTTCTTAAATCCGTCTCTAATGTACACTTCAAATATTAAACATAGCATGTTTTGTTCGACATCTGCAGAGCATTTCAACCCTCTCTTTGAACATATTGGGAAGCTAGAGGAAGCTTTGTATAATATTCAGTTTGAGCAACATTGGCTTGAGGCTCAGACTGATCGTCAGGCAATAGGTATTGGTTCAACTTTTTCTGTTCGTGATGTTATTTCTATGTCAAATACTTCTGCCCACATCTATTGGATTTGACATATCACACACACTTCATTCTTCTATTGCCAATTTTTACATCTTTTATTGTTTTCCTTTACGGCCCAGGTTAGCAATTAGCTTCATATATCATGTGCTAGCGCCACATTCAGATCCTTAGTTTCACAAGGAAAAACTGGTTTTCTATACATTTATCTTCCACCAGAATAACAAACTTTCCATTTTTTCCAAATTTCACTGAACGTCTAGAAAGAAATGAAAATAACGAAGTACGTAGCTGCTATAATTTATTCATTCATTTTCTCATATTGTATACTGGGTCTCATTCTCCCCAAACCTAACATTAGAGAAGGTCCTTGATGTTTCCTTCCCAGTAAAAATATAGCACCCAAGCAAGTTGTTTAGGTGCACCACTTTTTAGGTCGTCATTTCATTTCTTTATATGTGCGTGCATGTGCCAAAGGATGCAGCAGTTGTGGATCGATTCCATTTCATGCACTAACTAGATTTATGTTATTCAAATTGTAGTAAATGAAGGAATGAGCAGAAGAGCAATTCACAAAGCTATATATGAATCAATTGCTCTCATTGGGGCCTCTGTTTTGCAAGTCTACATCTTGCGTCGTTTGTTTGAGCGAAAGCTAGGCGCATCTAGAGTTTAAGCTTGGCATCACTAGATCCGATCAGCTGGAGAATGTTAACTGGAAAATGTTATTGAAAGGGTATTCTATCAGCTGGAGAAATTCTGGGTTTTTTTTTAATATACATTTCTCAGTAACCGTTTTCGAAATCGTATGTAACATTACCACATCTGGGGCGCATCTCTCTTACAGATGTTAAATTATTATAAAACCTGTTTCAAGAATTTGTTGGTTTAATTATTTTTGTCTATTCGATTCTACGACTCATTTGAAAAATACCATTCTTTGAATACATGTACTTCTTCTGTGTCTTTAAATGGATTGAATTGCTCGTTTAAACTTCATAAACTCTGTTGCCAAACATTTAAATATTATGTATTTATTTCATGTTTATTCATTATGGGATTTACCCTTAACAACTACTACGTACCAGAGAAGGTTTCATGGATGGAGAACTGATCGAATGTGAATTGTGTGGATGGTGCGAAACATTCAAAGGCAATGCAACAACAGTTAAAATGGGTGGGGAGTAATAGTTCCAAATAAAATTAGTATATTATAGGTTGAGAGTGAGAATATAGCGTTTGTTTAACAAATAAATATGCAAGTGATTTTAAAATTAACTTGAGACAAGGAAAGCTCTACAGACCACAAGATACAAAGGAACCACGAAACACAACTTCATCGCGATGATTCACCAAATATAACATAGACGTTTTTTCAAGTATTTCTTATTCGTCTCTTGCACAACACAAATGGTGCCGGATAACACCTGCAAATCCTATCTAAAGGCATATATAGCTTGAGCCGTTATAGACATGCACTTCTATATTGATACAGATAACTGGATCAAGAATCTGTGCGGGGGCTCTGCATGCAGCAAAACCATTTCTTCTGCAAATCAATGAATTATTTATCAGTATTAGTCAGTTGATGCCGGAGAAAATCATGAAATGAAGCCTCGTTTCACCCTTCTATAAATTTGGCCGTGAAAATTACTTCCCTATAAAGTGGCCGAAAACTAAAATACCACATATTTATGGCAGTAGCTTCATTGTGAGAATGCAAAATAATTTATTCCATTATGTTCTTTGCAATGAAAAGACATTACCAGACAGCAATGGTGCAACTGTCATGAAAATTATACAGGTAGAAATCACATATCCATATAAGGCGAATAAGAATATCTTTCAGAACAAAGGCCAATACTAAGGGCCTGCATGGGAGTTTTAGGGTACCGGTTTTGGGGCGTTTATGAGGGATCCGATTTTGTGTGATTTTTAGTAACGATTTTTAAGAACTCCAATCCATGTTTGAGAGTTTATTATCTAGCTTACATATAAGTTAATTTCCAACTTAAATGTGAAATATTTAATTATAATTAAAATTTTAAGTTATAAATAAATTTTATAGTTATAAGTTAATTTTGTACTTCCAAATAATTTTGTGCACAAATATTTTTTTATATTTTATAAGTGAATTTTTGTAATACCAGTTAAGTAAGCAATTTTTTACACAAAAGTTTATTTTATCTTATAAGTTCTTTATAAAGTAATTTTCTGCTTATAAGTTTTTTAGTTAATGCAGTCTTATGTACAAATTAGTTTTGAACAATATATGTGGATTGAAAATAATTATTTTCTAGGGAATAAAATTGGAAAGAATTTTAGAAATGACCAAAACTCATCGATTTGGTGGGTTGAAAAATGCGGCCAAAATTACGCTACACCGGTTTTGGAGATATTTAAACCATCCACAAAATCGGTGTCGAAAACACTAACAAGCACCGGTTTTTCCAGCATCTCATAAACGATGCCATCCAAAAGGTATGAAAAAACTCTTAAGCAGCCCTAAGCGCCTGTTTGATGTAGATTTTTTAAGAATAGATCCGTGAGAAAAAAAAATTGAGGAACGGTGAAAAAGTATGAAAAACTTATGAGTCCCAATTGCAAAACTATTTTATTGAGAGAATGTGCAGTCGAAATGAGTTTGAGAAAAATGAGTTTTTAAAGAATCTCTACCTAACGGGGGGATAAATTTCTCACACAAAATTATGCCGAATATACCAAATGAAAGACAGTGAGACGTGAAAAAAATGGTTTTAAACCAAATGCTGAATAAACCACTATTTACAAGACATTTAATGCATATCCATCTCACTGTAACTTCATATTCAATGCCAAAAACTAAAGCCAAAAACTAAAATAAGTCATCAAAGAACAACTTACACCCTGAGGTTTTAAAGATTCCACTCCATGCTTAGTATTTGTATCCACCTTCGAAGGTGACTCAGGTTTCCCACCTGTCTTCTTCTCATCCCTGGCCTTGTTAAATATGACAGTAAATCCCTCTGCGGAAGCAGGGTCATTAACATCCCAGTCGCCAAACTTTGGCAATGGCCGACCCTTCTCCTGCCCAAAGTTACAGGTAAAACGCAAATAATAAAGTAACCAAGATGTGCATAAAGATATTGAAAACCCAGAATAACTGGGGCCAATCAGATATCAAAACTGAAGTTGAAGATTCCAGGAAAATAGATGAATACAAGCAAAAGCTTAGCAAAGACAAATCACTTCTAGTACAGATAAATCTTCAGTTGATATTGCTAAATCAAAGGATCACAAGATGGAGCTGAGCATCCTATACGTCTCAAAGTAGGATAATCAATTCACAACAACACTANGCAAAAGCTTAGCAAAGACAAATCACTTCTAGTACAGATAAATCTTCAGTTGATATTGCTAAATCAAAGGATCACAAGATGGAGCTGAGCATCCTATACGTCTCAAAGTAGGATAATCAATTCACAACAACACTAGAACCAGATCCAACACAAGGAACAAAATATTTAAGCTTTGCAGTTTGGTAAATGAAGGCGAAGACTGCACCTTTTATACACATGGCAGCGTGAGTTGCATCTAGGACTTGCATAATGTTTTTCAAGTTCTTAATGCTACATTAGTAAATTCAAAATTTTCAAACTAGTTCTGCTTCCACATTGCTTTCGTATTGTTTTTTTCTTTTTAGCATTTTTCATGTCCAATCTCGCATAATCTTCTTCAATATCAGTTACAAAAATATTAATTTTAGTGAAGAGAGAACAAAAATATGGAAAAGAAAAATTGCTGTAAATGCACATCGTATGAATGTAAAATGTGAAGTGCTCATAGAAGAACTCTGAGGGCTCATTTTCCTTTAGTTTATTGATGTCTACGAACATGCAACCAAAATCTTTTGAAACCAAATATGGACTTTAAATGTAAGGATCCAAAAGGCTAGTTGTGTCATTGAAGCAGAATGATATGGTTCTGAAATTCGTTTCACTAAAATTACTAGTCCTCGTAACTTTGTCTGAAATACTGAGCAAATTGGCACCTGCAATGAGGTTAGACACTGGAAACTGTGGATGGGAAATCATCGCAGAGAGTCGTATGTAAATTTTTCTAATTGCAAACCTAAGTCCATTCAGAATATAAGTATCTATACTATATCTTCATCCTCTAACCCAACAAAAAATGTTTCTCAAACCACTACAAACTGTGGATGGAAAATGATTGCTGAGTCGTATGTAAACTTAGAAGTATCTATGCTATATCTTCATCATCTAACCCAACGAAAAAGTTTCTCAAAGCACTACAAACTAAATCTAATTCCAAAAGTACATGATATGTAACATCATTCTTCTAAATGCACGAAGTACCAATGTTGCACACTTCATTCTAGATCTATGTCGTGGAACAGTTGTTCGATATTTAGTGAGGATCATAATTCTATAAATTATATTGTAGAGTTTTTATTTGTTATATAAATGGCTTCATATATGCAATTTGAATTCTTTTAGCCATAGTAAACATAATATTTTACCAGAAAAAATAAAGAAAAAAGATTAAGCCCACGTTTGATTCCCATTCTTTTCAAACTCTTCTTTCTACATGAACATATTCAACCACACATTCACACAATAAAATATTCTGTACGTAAACTTAAAACTTTTTCCCTAGTTTTTAAACACGCGTTCCTAAAACACTATTCAAAACTCCCTTTTTTTTTTTAAGAATCGCCAAAATAAAGGGCTAAAAGTACTAATTTTTAACCAATTAGCCTTGCCTACATGCATAAAATTTTGATGTTTGACGAACTTGACTTTCAGATAGATCCCGCACCCAACACTCTTACCTGAATCAAGTAAAATATCCTAAAAGGGAATATATTCAACTACATCTCCAAAAACCATGACATTAAAATATCACCACTGTCTTTATAACCCACTTAATGTTTCCTTAGAACGAGAAGGAAGATGTTGCAGGGGTCAAAATGTTTCATTACATGTCATTAAGGATCAATGGTTGTGGCACAGTAGCACTAAGTCCATGTGAAGGAAGTGACAAAAAAATTAATTGATACAACGGAAAAGCACTGGGAACACAATTGTGAATATCTTTGTCCAGGAATTGGTAAAATATAAAATTTTCACGCAGTGGACATTACAGTTTGTGGTCATCCATTTTCCATCTAGGCCTCCCACATTTAATTGGCCACTAAAGTCGGTAACCCAGAGTGGGAAACTATGCTACTGTTGCACAAATTAGAAGATATAATCTAGACAACTGAAAAAATAAGAGTACTTGTAATAAACAAAAAGAAATCTACCAAAT
This sequence comes from Fraxinus albicans, assembly GCA_903798335.1. Classification (NCBI taxonomy): domain Eukaryota; kingdom Viridiplantae; phylum Streptophyta; class Magnoliopsida; order Lamiales; family Oleaceae; genus Fraxinus; species Fraxinus albicans. The sequence continues at coordinate 14,931 of CAIGRM010173018.1, forward strand.
TCCCAAATGAAAATATTTAAAGAAGCTTCAAGTTAAATGGAAACAATTTTACATATTGCCATAGATATTTCATCTTTTCATTTATTTGGTCTCGTTACTTTTCTTTTTGATATGGAGAATAGGATGACACCTATTCAACATTAAAAAAAAAACACGGCTTAAATTTTAGTTTATTCCCTTGAACATCTCCGGTAAACAAACAACCATAGCACGTCAAAATTCAATCATACAACAGCAAACATCAAATCAAATTTTTTTCTACAATATATTTCTTAATATTGTCTCAAATAGCAAAAATTCAACAGTACAAACCCTTACACCAAAGCGATCAATCAAAACATCAAAAACACAAAAATATCCAAATAAAATTAAAGGATTAGCGGAATAATCAAACAAAAAAGAGAAACATGCCCGAATCGATTCAAATCCGAGACAAGTAATCAATAAAATCCAAATCTGAGACTTGTCAGAATTACATACCGACATGAATCCGTAGTAAGAGATTTTTATAAGAATAAAGAAAAAGAAAATGACTCGAGCAGTAGATATAGAGTTGGAGCCGTCGAAGTGTACAGTAATTTATACTCGAGAGAGAATAATAATGGAACGAGAGTGTGAATGCAAGTGGGAAAATGGTGAATTACTTTATTTATTATAAAAATACTTTCAAAATATTTTCTTTGAAAACTGAATTTTATTGTCTCTTACCTCATAATTTGTATCACAAAAACCAAAATAAAAAAATAAAAAA
>CAIGRM010173031.1:0-10117 GCA_903798335.1 Fraxinus albicans
TTTTGGGTGGCACCGTTTATGAGGTGTTAAAAAAATTGGTGTCTGCTAGTTTTTTTGGGCACTGAACCACACAAAATCAGTGTAGTGTAATTTTGAGCGGGTCTCTCAATCCATAAAATCCACGGGTTTGGCCGTTCTCATATTCTATTCTAAATTTACCCCTTTATAAAATAATTATTTTCAACCAATATATTTTGTTCAAATAATTGTAAACAAAAATATATTAACTAAAAAATTATTTATCATTTAAAAATTATATTATAATTAAAAAAATACTTATAAGTATAATATTACTTGTAAGATGAGAAAAATTGCATTACAATTAAAAATTAATTATAAGTAAAAAAATCATTTTTATGTAAAAACATTGTTATAAAATAAAAATATTACTAATAAGGCTAAATTCATTTACAAAATATAAAAAAGTTACTTATAGGTAAAAAAATTCACTTAAAATTATATATATATTAAAAAACTTTCAGAATCGATGAATAATAAACTCTTAAGCATATGTTACAGAGTTTTAAAAATTGCTACTAAAACAACTTAGAATCAATCTACTCATAACGCTCAAAATCAATACTTTAAAAATGCTCATAATCGGTACGATGAAACTCCCAAACAGGCCCATAATCATAAGATATGAAATTGAAAATTGGGTTAATGTCAGTTTTATTGTCGAATTTTAGAATTTGGGGACACATGCCAAAGATTCTGCCTAAATCCTTTTGGTGGATGCCTTTGGACTAGAGGAAGGCGGTGATTTCGTGGATGGATGCAAAGAAGCAGTGTGGCGAGACGGATTTTGAGGCACATGATTTTCTCCTTGAATTGAAGGGGGATTTTTGAATGAGCCAGTGTATAAAGTGGGTGTTTTCAAAAGGTGTTTTGGATTTAGTTGTTAGATAATTGTATTGTGATTTGGAATATGAGACACGATATGGCAGTTTTTGAGCAATGAAACATGGTGAAGAACTAAATGGTGGCTCCTCAGTTGAGATGGTGGCTCTGTTGCCGCCGTAAAGTAGAGATGTAAAATGAAGGGGGTGAGTGAGGGGGAGAGGGAAGTTTTCTGACGTGGCGATGACATGATGTTGAATAGTGTAAGGTTTGTGACTATTGAAACATTTAACTCAATACTTTGAAATAAAATTACAAATTTACAAGATTAAAAACACAAGAAATATTAATAAAAATTTGGAAAATACAAAAAGAAAAGGAAAAAGAAAAATCAGGATAATGACATAAAATGTGACATCAGACGCGTCACACTAAAATCTATGACATATATCGCCCTCTGTCTGTTATTCGTATGTCTTTAATCAAAAAAAGAAAAAGAAAAAAAAATGAAAAAATGAAAAACAAAAGCCATTACTTTCTCTCTCTGCCTGCTTTGCATCTTTTATCTTCCACACAGCATTTTCTCTCTCTAAGTTAATAGCAAAAGGCTTCACACTCCACTCTCTCAACCTCCACAAATTCTATGTAAGATTATCATTTGAACAAGATTAAAAAAGTTATTCTGGTAAGAATTTATGCTTTTTTTTTTTTTATTACAATGAGAATCAGCTCTTTTTGAGATCTCACTTTCCCTATTAATATTATTTTATATAGCTCAATCTTCTCTCCTCAATTTCTCTCACTAGAGGCTGCTTCCGCTTCAGTTCTGGTAAGTATTTTCCCTCTCGATTTCCATTTTCTCATTATGCTTCTGTTAATTTGTAGCAACATTTTTTGAATGCTGTGATTTGACTTTCAGTATTGACTTTGGATGCTTGCATAACTGTTTTTCTGTTCTGTCGGTGGCTTTGGATTTTTATTGTAGTATAATGTTTTTGGTTTTGAAGCTAGATCTGATCTTCGAAGGTTGGTTTTGTGTTTATTAGTATATGTTGATTCAGTTTCTGTTTCTAATAAAAATCTAGATTGTCCGATTTGATTTTTGAATGTGAGGAAATGAATTTCTGCCTAGTTTAGGTAATAAGACTGTTTATATTTTTGGTGTGGTTTTTTGGTTATTTGAAATTGATGTTTAATGTTAGTTTGAATTAAATTTTGTTTCTCAAAGAAGTGAAATACATTACCTCGTATTTATATATATATATATATCCATAAATTTATTTTTACACAAGTAATAGAATTTTGTTATTGATATGTGTAGCAGGCCTGCTTGAATGTTATGAAAGTGATTTGAAGGCCAACGGCTTAGTAAAATCTGGTCTGCATGCAAGTTAACATTTTTTTAGTGTCTAATGAATTGTAAATTCAAATAAAAATGATATCAAGGCTAATGGAGTATTTATTCTTTTTCTTTGACCAGGTTATCACAATTCTGAATAAACTGGTAAAAATGGACGGAGTAATAGATATCAACGTTCCGCTTGACTACATTGAGTTCCAGATCTTTCCTGGCCAGAATAGGTTATACATTTATACTTCAAATACTGTATTCAAGAATGCTTAGCCCACCATAAAATAACATTGCCTGTCTCATTTGTTTACTTTTTTCCTTATATAGGTACGACTCATGTGTATGCTATGACAACAAGATAGAAAAAGTAACATCTGGACTTCTAGAGCATCTGTTACAGCATTCAGCTGAAGTGAAAAATTTGCAATCAAAAGGATCCAATGCCAATTTCAAACTTCAACCGCCTGAAAATTTTTCTGACACCAAATGGTTTACAAAATCAACGTTGATAAGGTTCAAAAAGCATATCTTGTTTTACGAATTTACCTTCTTAAATTTGATCAAGATATGTTTTTGTTTCTAATAACTGCAATTTCTTTTTTTTTTTTCTTAACTCAGATTTCTGCATATCATTGGTTTATCAAAGATACTTAATATCACCAATACCGTGAAGAACGAAATTTCTCAGCTGGAAGAAGTTCATAGATTTCAGCTTTCTTTATATGCAAAGGTAACGTCTGTTAATACTCAATTTCTGTTTATTCTCCTTGTTGAATTAACCTCTGAAAGAAATATTAAATTTATTCCTTTCTCAGGGTACTCAAGATCAGGACAAAAATGGTGAATCAGGTTACTGTAGTTGAATGCTATTTTAGTATAAGCTTGATGTTGTATTATATAGTCATTGTTATTTTTCTAGAGTTTCCATGTGAAAGTGTTTTAGACAATAGCTTGCCCTGATTAATTTATTTTGTCTATTTTAATAATGTGAATTCTGCCAAGTTTTGAGCCTTACACATCTATCACAACAACTCGTGTGATCTTATCAACTAAGAGAGAGAAAAACTAATCAGTATGCAATGTAAAGATAAGGTATATATGTAGTTCACATAATTGTGCAGCTGATACTGATTAATATTTTTTATTGACAGACACCAGCTACTCTAATGGCACGGCATGGACTCCAAAGGTAATTTTTATTCATTTCTTGTTTTTTATTTTTGTGAACTGATATTCAAAATGACTGGAAATATCTATTTTTACTGCTAATTTTGTGAGAGGTGTTTTAACAGACTGAAGGCAATGCTGAGTCGTCAGATGCTTCCAAGTATGTCTGCTGACTCATCAGTATCAACTTGATTAGGAAAAACTAACTTATCAGTTGGTAAAATTTTACTATGGTAGCATCTGCGTAATATGAACCATTAAATGCTGGCAGGGATGAATTGCTGCGAGCAATGGAATTGAGGATAGCTTCATTGAGAGGAGAATTGGTTGCTGCTTTTGACCAAGCTGCTGGTTTTAGATATTCTGTTGAGGAGATCTCTGATATAGAGAAGTTTTCTCATCATTTTGGATCATTAGACTTGAGGTACCTCTGGCTATAGCTTAGGGTGCATCAATTCATTGTCACGCGTAAAGCATTGTTTTTTTCCCCTTTAATAAGAGGCACATTTTATACCGAGTTTCTATGAGTAACAGTAATAAAATTTGTACGTTCATTCCAGGGATTCATTGCGCAAGTATGTTGAATTGAGAGAAGGAAATCAGGCTGTTGATACTACTGCTGATAAACAGAATACAGAGATTGATGAAGTTAGTAGAAAGGAAGTGAAAAATCATATGAAATCATCATACTCAGATACACCAGTGAAGTATGGTGTTTCTCCTGCAAAAGTTGCACAGATTGAGAGGCAAAGTTCATCAGAAAGTGAGGATTCTTCTTTCTCTAGTGAGGAAGACCAACCATCTGTGGAAAGAAGTCGGACTCTTATAAGATCTGCTTCACCTAGGAGGTCAGCATCTCCGATGCGAAGGGTACAAATCGGACGATCTGGATCCCGGAGGTCCACTGCATTAACTATTAAGTCTCTGAATTATTTTCCAGCTAGAGAGAGGTCGCTTTTGCCTAAAGATCCAGATGCAGATAATAGTGATGAAGAAGGAAATGAGGAAGCTCCTCAAAAATCTGAGAATAATGTACGGAGAATGAGTGTGCAAGATGCAATCAGTCTGTTTGAAAGCAAACAGAAAGATCAAACAACGGATATTCAGAAGGCGAGGGCTTTGTTAAGTGCTTCTGTTGGTGCAAATAAATCTGTACTGAGAAGATGGAGTAGTGCAGTGGGTGAAAATTCTCAGTGTTCCCCAGATATGGATTCTGAAGATGCATCTCCCAGTATTCCCAATAATTTGGAAAAAAGGGAAATCAGTCATAGTTCACCAGAAACCAAGCCCAAGCCTGCTGAGCATTGTGGAGTAGATTTCACAATGAATTCACCTGAAAAAGGGGCATGCAGTGCACCTGGTGTGCAAGAGGAGTCTCTTTCATCACAATTGACAGAGGTTAGTGAAAAATTATCTGCCTCAGCTGAATGGAGTCGTCAAAAGGAAGCAGAACTGAATCAGTTGTTGATGAAGATGATGGAAACTAAGCCTGTAAAATATCAGAATGTGGTGCCTAACAAAAGCAAATCTGAAAAGTTGCCCAATGAGCAGAGAGGTGGTAAGTACAATCATTACAAGGAGAAGAGGGAAGAAAAACTTGGAGGAGAAACTACTAGAAAGAGAGTTGAGAAAGAAAAACAGTTTAGTGCAAAGCAACATATTCTTGATTCAAGAAAGGCGGAAATGGCCTCTCCAATTGTAAGCCAGGCAACTAGATGCAATAATGTCAAGAAAGTCCAAAAATCACAAAAGAATCTATCTAAATCTGCAAATCCTAAGTCAGAAAGCACGAACTCTGGTGTCGTGAAGAAAGTTGTGTCAAAATCATCTTCTTTGCCTGCCACACGTAAGTCATGGCCAACAGCACCATCGGCAAGAGCTCCTGGGACATCATCCCCTGCTAAAATCCCTCCAGGAACAACTTCCACTGGCACTACACCAATGCGTAGAAGATCACAACCAGCATCACCAGTTTTGCAATCTACTTCTAAATTGGAAACGTCACAACCCAAATCTAAGCCTGTAAAACCTAATCAGAACGACACTAAGAAGAGCGGTAGAAGCATGCCTGACAAGAAGCAGCAGGCACTGACAAAAACAAGCAGAACACCTAAAAGCAAAGTTCAGTCTGCCACTGAAGATCCTATTTCCGCTGCAAAACCTAGCTCGTATAGCAAGGTTACCAAGAAGAGCAGTGTGGTTCCACTGGAATCAAAGCCTTTTCTCCGCAAAGGCTCTGGAACTATATCCAGTGCTAATCCAACTGGGAAGATAAAAACACCCAATCAATTAAAGGAACCATTGAGGAACTCTGCAGATCTAGTTGCAGCTGGGGAAAAGGAAATGGTTTCTCATTCTTCTGATGCAGTCATTCAACAGCAAGAGGTGGAAAGTGAACAGTTGAAAGTTCTTGCAGCTATGGAATCTGAAACCCCGGCTAAGAGCCCATGTAAGTGTGAAGACACAGAGAGCTGCACTGATGTTACACCTGCTAGTTATAATAATAGCTTTGTCAGAATGGCAGAGCCTGAAATAAAATCTGAGGTTGAAGAAGAATCAATGATATCGCCTACAGCTTGGGTGAAAATGGAAGAGCTTGATGATCAGCCCATCACCTCTGGTGACAGTATTTGCCAAATTGAATCCCCGGTCTATATAGCACCAATTAGAGCATCAAGTCCACGTGTTCGTCATTCTCTGTCGCAAATGCTGCTTGAGGAGAGCAGTGAACCTGATATCTCTGACTGGGGGAATGCCGAAAACCCTCCAGCAATGGTCTACCATAAAGATGCACCCAAAGGATTGAAGAGGCTGTTAAAGTTTGCTCGAAAGAGCAAGACTGATGCAAATTCAACTGATTGGTCTAGTCCATCTGTCTTTTCTGAAGGAGAGGATGAGTCTGAGGATTCCAAATTTACCAGCAAGAGAAGCGCTGAAAATCTCCTAAAGAAGGCAACCTTTCATTCAAAGAACAATGGCCATCGAAAGGCTTCTTACGAAACCCATGAGAAACCTTCCGCGGATTATGTAAATCTTGGTTAGTTTTCTTTATTTTTTCTGTTAGGAATTGATAGATTCATTTCAAAGTGCAAATCCTCAATTACCCCATTGACGCAAGCAAACTTAAAAAGAAATAGAAGAGAAGAACTAATTTTTTTGATACCACCTCGAAGAAAAGCTCAAGTTTGTGTAGAAGGGATGAATTTATTTATTTATTTTTATCTTCACTACTCCACGTGGGCCAAATTCATATTTTCATCAAAGGCTTAACACATACAAGTTTCCTAATTTTGTGCTTCAATATTATGTTGAATAACCTCATAAAAAGCTGAAGTTGTTAAAAAGTAGACATTTACCATTTTATATTTATCTTTTGACAGAGAGATTTCAGGAGAGATGGGAAAATGAACCACTTACTATTAAAACCACTTCGCACTTCTCTAGTGATTACCATCGTCTCATTTCACTCATTTGCCTAGTATGTATCCAAATGTTGATAAGTGCCAATGATTTTTTTTCCTTTTCTATCCTAGTTCAATCAAATAAAAGCAAATACAGTGCTCCAAGCTTGTCTCAACAATTGCAGGAAGGTCACGTCTCAGCATCTGTGACGACAACAAAAGGTTTACTTGCGTTTTATTGTTTAATTTTGTTACATTCATGTTATAGTGATGCAGCATTCTAATTTTATTTAAATTTTAATATTGTCTTTCAGCAACTAGGTCATTCTTTTCTCTTTCAGCGTTTAAGGGAAGCAAATAGAAAAGGAAGCGTAAACGACTAATTTATACGGAATCTGGATAGTGGCCGACTACTCGGATTAATCTAGTGCTGCTTTTGTTATGGCCTTTATGCACTCTGGATGCTGTTCGTAATTCATAGGATTATCCTCCGGCGTACTGCATATGCTGTGATGAAATTGTACTAGTAGGTTCAGTATTTAACAGTAAAGAGTACTTCCAATGCAGAAATTTATTATTCTGTGTGATGGATAAAGGTGTAGATTCGGCAATTTCTGTAGATCATAAATCACGGCAAATTTGTGTTGCATCTCTCCCAGTTGATTATTTAATTGTGAAAGTTACGCAGTTCGACCCTAACAATACTTAGAGGGGGTTGAATATGTATGTAATGTGAAATTAAAAATATTTTTACGAATTTTTAATTCTTTTCTAGATGATTAAACATTCAAGTCAATTTGTCATAAGTTGAATTACAAAAGTTGTATAATAAACAATGAATAGTAAAACAGTAAATCAAACACGAGAATGATTACGGAGAAACTCAACTGGAAAAAACTTTGCCAGTCAACAATCTACTATAAACGGTATGTAACGTACAATCTACCAGCCTTGACGATGACACGTAATATTTGATTTCCTGACTGCAATTTCAACAGTTTTCCTGGATTCTGTGCTCCTGCACCACTCCCAACTTTTCAAAACTCTCCTGAATTCTGCTCTCCTGCAGCAACTCCTAGCTTTATGAAATCGTTTATCTCATGTGGATCCACGAAAAACACCGCGTTCTTCACGACTAGAATTCCAGTCAAATTTTCTCAATCTTCAGAACTCTGATCAGATGCAGATGAATAGCAGTTTGGTATTTGAATTATTGAACTAATATTTTTCTCACCAAAACCTCACAAATGAAGGCTGAAAGAATCAAATATGAAGGAAACACTCCGTAACCTTTTTCTCAATGTTCAACTTTGTAAAACACGTTCAAATATGTTTTGGTATTTATAAGTAGGTTCGAAAAATGAATGGGCCATGGAAAAAACCTTTAAAACAAGAAAATAAAAATTTCTCTAATAAAGCTATCGTTCGAGCGAGGGCTCAGCGACAGTTGAGCGACAATCTGTTGCTCGAGCTAAGGCAGTGCGACAGTCAAGGGATGTAGTTTTTGCTTTTGTAGCTCGAGCCAAACCTTGACGACAGTCCAGCGAAAATCCGTGCCGTTTTCCTCTTGCCATTCTCGAATCCTAGACCTAAAAACCATTTTTCGACATATTTGCACATTACTCCTTGAACTTTTACAATATGTCAATTTCAGTCAATTTGTTCACAAAATCGCCAATTACAAATAATCTAAAACCTAATAAATTGTTTTTTTTTTGGTATGTATATGGTTTCCTTTTTCTTTTATCTAATTGCTAACTCACAAAATAATATCGAAACCTAGGCTATGATGCCAATAGTTGGGGAACAAGAATTGAACATAACAAAAATTAATGTCTTGTGATGAAAAACATGTCATGTATGGGATATAATCAGTTTGTGTACCATTAAGAACTCAATAATTTTGTTGAAATTTAAACTCGTAGGTGTTTTAAGAATTAGTATTGTAGCGTGCTTTACAGAAATTCATATGCATTGTTTTTCTTGATTTATCTTAAATTCACTCTCAATCTCTTTGGTCTTCTACGGTGTTATATTCACACAAAATCTTGACTCATTTATTTAGAATACTAGTTTCCATGTAAAATAAATTCTTGAAAACAAGTCTTGAAAATGTTGCTAAAGGGGGTTTATTACAACGTTTAGGTGAGTGAATGTTGCTAAAGGGGTCTATGGCAACATTTTTTAAATAAACGTTGCAAAAAGTGACTTTTCGCAACGTTTATTGAATGTTGCGAAAAGTCTAGACAGTCACTTTTCACAACGTTTTTTAAACGTTGCAAAAAGAGAAATCCATCATTTAGCCCAATCAACCAAAAGAGAAGTCCATTATTTAGCCCAAAACTAAATCCTTCACAGTATAATTCCCTAATTCTAATGGTTAGAATTTGAGTTCATTGTTTGAGTGGCCACTGAACTTTACCCATGGTCATGGCTTACCCATTGAACTTTACGTTGCTTCCCAATAGCCATTGAACTTATATCTGTTTATCTAAAATGCCCACCGGACGGATTCCGTCCGTGAACTTGATGATGTGGCCGACGGGAAGATGATTTGGCCGTTAAAATTCCTAACCTATTGCACACGTGGAAAAATCCCCCAAACAGGCCCTTAAATTGGACTAAAAAACGAATCCCCGTTTATCCTCCTCAAATCGAAGCCCTAGGTCTTGCCCCAAATCTCTCCACCCAAATCGTCGGAAACCCAAGCAATAGTCGTTGCCCCAAATCCTTCCAAACCCTCCACCCGAACCCATTGTCCCTTGATTCAGTGGGCAGTTTTGCAAACGGACAGTAGGTAACTCAACCCAGACCGTAATCTCTTCGCAATTTCGAACATTACACTTGATGCAGATGGATGATGTGCACACAGATGATGAAATTGAAGGTAAATTATGCACAATGTACGTGTTTTTTGCTTATTTGTTGCTGTAAATTGAGTTGTGGAGGTAAAGGGATGATGGGCATTTTTGAATTCACGCAATCCTGTGAAANCTCTCCACTTTTCAGTATTCAGCTGAAGTGAAAGATAGTTTGATTATATTACTGTAATCTTTACTGAATGAGGAAATGGATGTTTTACAGTGGACTCAATGAGAACTCCCACTTTCAATGTCACTTGAATCGGCATTTTAGATAAAGTTCTTACATTTTGCTTGTTAAAATTTTTATTGATAGAACACAGAGAGACCAAAAATTTTTAGAATGATATTGATTATGCAATTGCTGCAGTTCCAGTTCTTCAGTGGATGATTTGGAATATCCATTCATTTCTTACATTTTGCTTATTATTTTTTCAGTATTATTCCCGTGTTTTTTCAGTATTCAATCGTTATTCCACATTCATTTCTTACATTTT